>CM022297.1:59529369-59755513 GCA_011799875.1 Thinopyrum elongatum
ACCAACCGGGACCAAAGGTCTCTGTTTCAAAGAACCTTTGGTCCCGTTGGTGGCACGAACCGGGACCAAAGGGTGGCATTCGTCCCGGTTTGTGCCACGAACCGGGACCAATGCTCTGTGTATATAAGCAGGACTTAGGAATTTTTCAGTTTTCATCGACCATTTGCCCCCCGACGACGCCGAGCTCATCGACGCCGCCAGGCTGCCCGTGCTCGCCGTCGCCGCCCGCTCCTCGTCGCCATCGCCCCGCGCCCCTGCCCTGCCCCGACGCGCCGCCCCTGCCCTGCCCCGACGCGCCGTCCCGTGTCCCTGCCTCGTCGTCGTCGCCCCGTGGCCCCTGCCTCGACGCCGGCCGCACCGTGGCCCTGCCCCGATGCCGCCCCGCGCCCCCGGCCTGCCCCGACCACGCCGCCGCCACGTTCGGTCCGGCCGGCCTTCTCCTCTCTGTTTTTTTATAGATATATGATGATTTTTTTCCAGATTATATGTATGTGTGTATATATGATTATATGTCCTCTTTTTTTTCAGATTTTTAGTTCATGTATATGATGATTTGTTTTTTGCATTTTTAGAATAATGTATATATGTATATATGTTCTCTGTGTATATATGTTCATATATGCAAAAGTTACATTTTTAGAAAATTATCTATGTATGTTCTCTGATTTAGTGCATTTTAGGTTAGTTTCATTTTTAGAAAAGTTTTATATATCTAGGAAGAAGGAAGAAGGAAGAAGAAGAAAAAGTTTTATATATGCAAAGTTATTTTTTATCGGGTATGTCGTTGTCGATATACCCCTCCCCAATAACTTCGACATGAGGGGGGGGGGGGTCGATATACCCCCTCCCCGATAACATTTTTTTCCATGTATGTATGTCGTCATTGTCGATATACCCCTCCCGGATAACTTCGACATGAGAGGGGGGTCGATATACCCCCCTCCCCGATAACTTTGACATGAGGGGGGGTCGATATACCCCCTCCCCGATAACTTCGACATGAGGGGGGGGGGTCGATATACCCCCTCCCCGATAACTTCGACATGAGGGGGGGGTCGATATACCCCCTCCCCGATAACTTCGCCGCGTGCTCCCCCGAGCTCGGCCTTGCTCTGCCACTGCTCCATGGTCGCCGCCCCCCGTCGCCCGAACAAGTCTATATATTATTTTATATCGCGGTGGACATATATCAAAGTTTGATCATATGTCAAAGTTTGAATTTTGACATATGCAACATTTGATCATATATCAAAGTTTGATCATATGTCAAAGTTTGAATTTTGACATATGCAACATTTGATCATATGTCAAAGTTTGATCATATGTCAAAGTTTGAATTTTGACATATATAGATTTATCAAGAATGCCCCCATTATGGATGTGCACAAGTTGATCCAATTTTTTTCTGATCTCATCTATATATATATTCTTCTATATGTCATGTTGTCTGTCAAAGTATTGAAGAAATCCATGGCTTCATCATTAGTCAGAAGTAACAGGCGTATGATGCTACGAAGCTCTTCAAAGTTGTTTTGGAACGGAGTTCCTGATAGAATAATTCGCCTTTTGGTACGAATTTCAGCAAAGGCCTTCCAAATAGCAATATTCGGAAGGCTCTTGCTGAACTTTGTACCAAAAAGCGAATTATTCTATCGGGAACTCCGTTCCAAAACAACTTTGAGGAGCTTCGTACCATTATTCGCCTGTCATTTCCGGCTAATGATGAAGTCATGGTTTTCTTGAATTCTTTGACACTAGACAACGTGACATATAGAAGGGTAGATGAGATCAGGAAAAATATGGACCATTTTTTGGACATCCAGAATGGCGTCATTTTGTTAAATCCCTTGTCGGTCCGGACGTCGGACATTCATGAGAGAGGCGGTCCGACCCAAACCCTAGAAGCATTGTCGAGGCCACCCCAAACCCTAGAAGCGTTGCCTAGGCCACCCCAAACCCTAGAAGCGTTGTCGAGGCCACCCCAAACCATAGAAGCGTCGAGCTAGCTAGGTCTACGTTTGCACTAATATATCCATCTATCATGTTTGTATATTAATTGCCATGTTGTAATATTTGCAGAAACTATGGAGCACCGAGACATCGAAACAGAACAGTCGTTGGGGGACATAATCCTCGGTGGAGGTGATGTCTTGTCGTTTCTCAACGACACCGATGGTCTGGAAGGAGAGGGTGAAGCAGGCTCCGGTGATCGAACAATGGAGGTGGAAGGACATGATTATGATGGCTCCGGTGACGGAATGCCGGTGGAAGAAGGAGACCGTGATGACTGCTCCGGTGAGCGAACGGAGGAAGGAGATGTTGCAAAGTCCGGCGAGGTATATATATTAATTAAGCATGTGCTGACTAGCTAATTGACGCATTAATTGTTTTGGTATGTACACATATTAACTCTCTTCTTTCTTCTTTTCTAGCCCTCCGGATCGAGCCAAACTTCGGTAACGAGACGAGGCCCGGAGAAAAGGTTGCGCCAGGATGAAAGGTTCATGATCACAACAATCAAGGGCGATGGCCAACCGATTGAACCCAGCCGGACCAAGGAAGCATTTTCTGCTCAGTGCGGGGTTCTTGTTAGGGACATGATCCCGATCAGCATCCACCAATGGAATAAGCCTAAGAGCGAAGACCCTCAAGTGTCTTTTGTCAACGATAGACAGAAAGATGATCTTTGGACCGCGCTGAAGGCAAATTTCACCCTACCGCCAGAGGAGGATCCGGATAAGCCAGTTATAGAGCCATTGGTCAAGGCTCATGCTCTTAAGAAGATGGCAGATCTATTCAGGAGGTGGAAGAATGAGTTGAAATCAACGTTTGTCGACAAAGGGAAGACTCCAGAATTCACCGGCCGATTTGAGAAGATAAGAGATCACTGGCCCGCATTTGTGGCCCACAAGACATCGGAGAAGAGTAAGAAGATGTCAACGACAAACAAGAAAAATGCTGCAAAGAAGGAGTATCACCATCGCACGGGGTCAGGTGGCTACCTCAAAGCCCGGCCGTTGTGGGACAAGGCTGAGAAGGACCTGCTTGATAAAGGGGTCGAACCAGAGACATTGAACTGGCCAGACCGTTCAAGGACTTGGTTCTTCGGGGTTGGGGGAACCTTGGACCCTGAAACAGGGAAGTGCCGTTGGACGAAGGAGCAACTTGAAATACCCGTCAAGAAGCTTCAGAAGTATATCGCCGCAGCGCGGCAAGGGACGTTCGTTCCCGACAGAGAGAACGACGAGCTCACACAGGCCCTCGGGAATCCTGAGCACCTAGGACGAACACGAGGCACGGCAGGCTCCGTTGCGTGGAAGGAAGGGTTTCCCAGCGCAGGCGGTTACAAAACCCGGGAGAGGAGGAGGAAAGTGGAGCAGACCGAACTGCAGAAGCTGAATGCAAGGGTACGAGCGCTAGAGGAACAAGCACTAGTTCAGAGGCAGCGACCTGCCGAAGCTACCCCAGAAGCTACCCCGCCATCTCAGCGGAGAAGCAGCATGGCTTCCACCGAGCTCCTTCAGCAGCCTCACTTCACGGCTCCCAGCTACCCCATGGATGCTATCACGGAGGCTCAAGATTGCCACCTTATGGCGCAATGGCAGCACCTCAAAGTCAAGGCGGCTGTCGGCTCTGTTGCACCTCCTCAACCCGGCGCAACTTTTCACTGCCTCCCGATTCCAGAAGGCTATGCTGTTGTGATGGTCGATGAAATAACGGATGGATTTGAGGAGCTCGAGCTTGACCACCCTACCGGTGAAGGGGAGACTCAGCTGGGTCTTGCTCTGAAGACTCCATGTCTATGGCGGAAGGAGCTCATCAACCTTCCGAACTGGACGCCTCCGCCTCCTCCTCCGGCGAGTCAGGGCACTCCGCCTCCTCCTCCGCCTCCTCCTCTGGCGAGTGATCAGGGCACTCCGCCTCCTTCTCCGGCTGCTTCGACGCGTGGCGGCACTCCGCCTCCTTCTCCAGCTGCTCCGGCGCGTGGCGGCACTCCACCTCCTTCTCCACCTGCGCCGGCGCGTCCGAGCAGCCCACCTCCTTCTCCGCCTCGTCAACAACAGCGGAAGACAGCCGCCGCCGCTCCGGCTGCTCCGGCGCGTCGTAGCACTCCGCCTCCTTCTCCGCCTCGTAAGCAACGAAGGAAGACAGCCGCAGCCGCTCCGGCTGCTCCGGTGTCTAGCAGTACAACCAGAGGCGGGAGGCAATACAAATTCGGTCCATCTTTCAAGCCTCTAGAGAAGTTACCATACGAGATGACCGAGGAGGAAAACGCGGAGATCTATCAAGCCCAAGTGAAGGACTTTTTTGCAAAGAAAAATCCACCTCCGGAGGAGAAGATGGATCCGGTGAAATTGAAGCGCACTTTGAAGAACCTGAAGCGACCACCACCGCCTCCGCCGGATGACAACCATGTCCGCGCTCTGAAAAAGGCAGTGGAAGGAGCGCGCCGGTCGGGAACTACTTCAAGTGAAAAAAGGTTACAAGAACGAAGAAGAGGGAACAAAATTCTCCAGCTCGGCGAACAGGCAAACCAATCGTGCCCCCCGCTCAAGGTGTCTAGCGATATCGTCGCAAATCTGCCGGGGATGCTGCCTGGTACCAATCCTGGTGATTACCTGCCCGACGATGCACATTTTGATACAATGGAGGTGGACGAACACAAATACCAGTACGGGAAGCCTCTCGTCAGACCTGGTGATCCTCCTCTAACAACGATGATGCGAAGATTCCATAAGTGGTACATGGACACCTGCAAGTCTGGGAAGGATATTTTGACGCTGAGAGTTAAAGAGGAGCACGACCTCGTTGGAATTGATCTGTTGACTGTTCCATTTGAGGAGTTCTTCCAGTTTTTCAATCAAAAGGAGCTCGATAAAATAATCATCACTTGCTACTGTCTGTAAGTACTATACTTCTGTAATTAAGTCTCTATATATAGCTCAGCTCTTTCATTGCATGTATATATAATTATCCTCACTATATTATGCAGATTGAAGATCGTCGAATGCAGAAATGCACAAATCTATGATATTGGGTTCATTAACACAAATCTCATAGATGAATGGACGGTTACATATCATGCGGAAGAAACCGAGGCCAACTTTCTACAATCGTTGCTTAAAAATCAAAACAAAGATAAAATACTCTTTCCTTACAACTTCAAGTGAGTGTTACTGTCTTCTGCATATTCGGTTTCCCTTATTACTCGAGGTTATAGTAATGTAATTGATGAGTTATGCATGCGTGCGCAGCTTTCACTTTATTCTTCTAGAGATTAAGCTTGAGCAGGGACTAGTAACCGTCTTAGACTCAAGACGAAAAGATTCCAAGGAGTATGCGGCCATGACTGAAATGCTCCAGAAGTAAGTTCAATCGATCATTATCGCACCATATCGGCAACTTTGGTCATTTCCTGATATCAAGTAATTATTTTCTTTGTCTCGCAGGGTTTGGAAAGTGTTCACCACAGAAGCTCCGGGACTGCCGGGGGAGCTGCGATTTACACACCCGAAAGTAAGTACTACTAGCTAGTTCGGCACATCTCCCATTGATTCTAGCTAGTTTCATCAATACCATTTATAATGCTTGATTATCAGTTTGATTGACCTTTATTTCTCGTAAAGTGGTTGTGGCAGGAAGGCGGGAATAATTTTTGTGGATACTACATTTGCGAGTACATCTACAACGCGACGACCTCTAAGCAGGGCTACTCTGAAAAACAATATGAAGTGCGTAAGCAATAATATTCACAATTTTATTTTATTACCATCATTTGTGTTGAGTTTCATTCATATATATGTATTGACCCCCTTCTTCAAATTAGATTTGGCAGATGCGGGATGAACTCCTATCACAAGATTGCATAAAAGCAATTCAAAAGGAATTGGCGGGATTCTTTCTTGACCACGTCATCAATCCAGCCGGAGAATACCATGTGGAACTTGACATCAAATGTTAGGGATTGTAAGAGATCTTATATTGTATATATGTAGCTAGTAGCGTCGGATAGATATACGAAAACTTGTTGTTCGACCAATCTCTCGGAGAAGGAGGAGGTCGATCACTTCTCTCTGTATATGTTCATGATGATCTTGTGTACTTAATAGTTTCCTTCATTTTCTTACTAGCTAGCGTGTCGAGTCCTCTCTATACGTATAGTACGTAGCGTCGACCAAGCACGGAGATAAGAGAGGACACTTCTCTCTAGCTATTAGCTAGCTAACACAATATATCAAACCCCTAAATTAAACCTACAAAATCCCCAAAACCCCCAACCCAACCCCCCCCCCCCTCCTTTAAAAAAAAAACAAAAACCCCAGCTCCTGAGCTGCTGACACGTGGATGATCTTTGGTCCCGGTTGGTGTTACCAACCGGGACTAAAGGCCCTCCTCTCTGGGCTCGCCGCAGCGGCCACGTGGAGCCCCATCTGTCCCGGTTCGTATAAGAACCGGGACTAAAGGTGTTGGGCTTTAGTCTCGACCCTTTAGTCCCGGTTCCCGAACCGGGACAAATGGGCCTTATGAACCGGGACAAATGGGCCTTTTTCTACTAGTGGTATAAGATGTTTTGGATATTTTAATATGGACTACATACACATTGAAATGAGGGAATTAATTGTTTAAATGTGTCTATATACATCCGAATCTAAAAAAGGTTGGAATCCAAAAGATATTTTACATTTCTTTACAGAAAGAGTAGTATTTACTTAAACCATTCCAGAATCTGAGGCTCATAATGTCACACGAAGTAGATCTGCAAATGAGTTCAACGTATGGACAGTACATTTATATATGGTGAAAAGCATGAGCAAGCAACATATCACATGATTAAAACATGTGATATGCTCCAAAAGTGGTTTCAAGATGAAATTTCGTGAGCACTAAAAAATCAGAATTTTTTTAATGTTTTTTCATTTTTTTTCATTTTACTATTCAACTGAGCTCATTTGAACTCGAACTTAGAAACACCACGTCGGGACTAATTGTTGCATGGCGTCCCACGGGAGTCTAGTGTTGGGGAGCGGCGAATGGCATGGTACCCCTACTTCTCTTGTGACCCGCAGATGAGGCAGGTGGTATCAAACTTCATCTTCCTCTTATTTTTATCCAGTTTATTAGCTAGCAGGTTCCGGCCTAATTTTCAAGCGAAATTTCTCACTTTCTGCGACACCAACATATGCATACAAGGAGAGTTGTCTGGCCGAGCGCTTGCAGCTCCCAGGTCAAAAGTGTGCTTCCGTTCTTCCAGAGCCAAACGATAAGCGTTTCTCACCGAAAAAATTCCACGAATATCCTAGTGCCATGCAGCAAAATCCTCCTCGATCTAGCCTTAGAGCTTGATACCGTCAATTGCCCAAAAATGATGTTGGGAATGGAATAAACAAAGTTTATCGACAATAATAACTATATTATATATCAAGTGTCAAAAAAGAGGCAGATAAGAGTTGAAAATAAAAAGGTTGATACAGGTTCCAAAACTAAAAAAATAATGTATGCATACAAGGCCCTAGCCTTGAGCCAGAGCCGTCTGGCCGAGCGATTGTAGCTCCTACGTCCAGAGTGTATCGTGCATCTATTCTTCGAGAGCCAAATAATACGGGCTTCCTACAGAGAAAATTCGACGATTATACGAGTGCCATGCAACACAATCCTCCTCGCTCTGGCCTTAGAGGCTGATGTCGTCAAGTGATAGAAAAAACTGCTGGAAATAAAATAAACAAAGTGTATGAAGAGTCATAAAAAAACATGGACGCATGATTCAAAACTACAAACATAATGTATACATACAAGGCCCTAGCCTTGAGCGAGAGCCGTCCGGCCGAGGGATTGTAGCTCCCACGTCCAGAGTGTATCATGCATTTGTCTCCAGAGCCATGCATCAAAAACCGTCCAAAGTCAATCATGCCTTATATTTTGGGAAGGAGAGAGTATTGTTATCTAATCAGCGAAAGTCATCTATTAAATGAGTCGTGATGAACAGTGCAATCTGAAAAAAAATCAAACAATTCTGATTTTTTTTGTGGCGAACATTGGTAAAAGTTTTCAGTGCTTACAAAATTTCATCATAAAATGACATTCGTGGAAGTCATGGAAAAAAATTGATGCTCCAAAAGTGGTTTCAAAATGAAAATTTTGTGAGCACTAAAAATTCAGAATTTTTTGAATATTTTTTTAATCTGTTCACCTGAGCTCATTCGAACTCTGAGCTCACAAACACCACGTCAGGACTAATTGTTGCATGGCGTCACATAGGAGTCTAGTGTTGGGGAGCGGCGCATGGCATGGTACGCCTACTTCTCTTGTGACCCCAGATGAGGCAGGTGGTATCAAACTTCATCTTCCTGTTCTTTTTATCCAGTTTATTAGCTAGCAGGTTCCGACCTAATTTTTAAGTGAAAATTCTCACTTTCTGCGACACCAACATATGCATAAGGCCCCGGCTTGAGTGAGAGTGGTCCGGCCGAGCGCTTGCAGCTCCCACGTCAAAAGTGTGCATCTGTTCTTCCGGAGCCAAACGATACGTGTTTCTCACAGAAAAAATTTCACGAATATCCCAGTGCCATGCAGCAAAATCCTCCTCGATCTGGCATTAGAGCTTGATACCGTTAATTGCACGAAAATGATGTTGGGAATAGAATAAACAAAATGTATCAACAATAATAACTATATTATATATCAAGAGTCAAAAGAGAGGCAGGTAAGAGTTGAAAATAAAAAGGTTGATGCATGTTTCAGAACTAAAAAATGACGTATGCATGCAAGGCCGAACAATTGTAGCTCCCACGTCCAGAGGGTATCATACATCTGTTCTTCCAGAGCCAAACGATACGCGCTTTCCAAGGAGAAAATTCGACGATTATCCGAGTGCCATGCAACACAACCCTCCTCGCTCTGTCCTTAGAGGTTGATGTCGTCAAGTGATAGAAAACACTGCTGCAAATACAATAAACAAAGTGTATCAGGAGTCATAAAAAACATGGACGTAGGGTTCAAAACTACAAAAATAATCTATGCATACAAGATCCTAGCCTTGAGCGAGAGCCGTCCGGCCGAGGGATTGTAGCTCCCACGTCTGAGTGTATCGTGCATCCAGAGCCAAACTATACGCGCTTCCCACACAAAAAATTGGATGATGATGCGAGTGGCATGTAACACAATCCTCCTTGCTCCGGCCTTAGATGTTGATGTCTTCAAGTGAAAGAAAATACTGCTAAAAATAAAATAAACATGGACGCAGGGTTCAAAACTACAAAAAAAGGCACGTAAGAGTTGGAAAAAAAACATGAACGCAGGGTTCAAAACTACAAAAAGCCATGTGCTAATGTCTAGCACAACCTTCCATGGGTACATGGTTTTTTTTTCTTTGTGTGGACGGGCCTTGGGGATTTTTCGGCTCTGGCCTCTTTTTTTTTTTTTGGCACTAAGACCTCTTTAATCTTTTTTATTGGGCACTAAGGCCCTCTTTACTCTTTCATTATTGGGCACTAAGGCCTCTTTACTCTTTTTATGGGCTCTAAGGCCTCTTTTGTTTCTTTTTCTCAGCCTGTTGTCCCCGTGGAGGTGATACTATGATAGCCAACGCAGTATATAAACTGGAGGTGCCGTCCCACGACCGGCGATGTGGGACAAATTGAATCGAAACTGGGAACCGTGCGCTCTCCCCCGTAGCCGTATGGGCCGGCACGTGTGCGAGGCCCAACCGAGGCGCGCGTGAAATAAAGAGGCACTTGTATTTACGTACGTACGGGAAGCCGGTGGAGAGATCGAAAGCCCGAGACCTAAATTAGGCATTATCCATTCATTCAATCATCCATTCATAATATTGACTTGCTATCCTGT
This sequence comes from Thinopyrum elongatum, assembly GCA_011799875.1. Taxonomy (NCBI): domain Eukaryota; kingdom Viridiplantae; phylum Streptophyta; class Magnoliopsida; order Poales; family Poaceae; genus Thinopyrum; species Thinopyrum elongatum. Next base: position 59,539,213 of record CM022297.1, read on the forward strand.
TTAGCAACCGTGTCGTTTCAAAACATCTACGTCCCGTCGGCCGTCGCTCTCCGGCGAAATCACATCTCCGCCGTCTTCCACCTCTGCAAACACTCCCAACTAAACTCTGGCCATTAGCAGAGAAACTGGTGCAGACTGCGAGAACAATCTTCTTCTCATTGTTGTTGGAAGAGAGCACTTTCGGCATTGGCCCCCTATACTTGTCACAACCTCAAACCTTTTTCATGAATACATCATTCCATTGATAGAAGAAGTTTGAGCGAGTATAGGATATGATACAACACATGACACAGCTAAATTGATGTCCAGAGCAGAGAGACATGGGATGCTCAACCCAAACAGAGAAAACACAGCTAAACTCGCCATCCTGAGAAGCAGCCTAGACCAACAACAAGACGGCCAACATCTCCAGATCCAAAACCGAGGACGGCGCGAGCAAACAAGACAATGCCTTCACGAAGTAGAACAACATCGAAACGCCGTCGCTGTCCAATCCGGAGAACCGGACCTAGGGTTTCCCCTGATGCTCGAAGAGGGACACAGATAACAGCCATAGCAGCGCCTGCAAGAAGGGGACGATACCCGCCGGTGTCGCCGCCGCCAGCAAACGATACAGGGATTTCGCCCTGGCCAAATTCTAAGCAATCCCAAGCCGTCGAAGCACAAACCAAAGAATAGGAAGTCGAGCATAGGCCGAAACCACGAACACAGGAAATGGGAGCCACGCCCGCCACCGAAGGAGGCACCGGGCGCTACTGGACGCGCGAGCAACGGAGCAGTGAAGGGACAAACGGGGTATGGAGGTGGGCGGCTAGGCGGAAAGAGAGGCGATGAACGATGTGATCCTGGCCGAAGGCCCGGACGAGCCAGAGTCAAGAGGGAAGTGCAGAACCTAGTCACCAGGGCCGGAGCAGCAAGGATGCCGGTGACCCTAAGGAGCTGGAAGGGGACGCGGCTCCCGGAGTGCGCCGGAATCAAAGACGTGCCGGGATGGACGACCAACGAAGGGCATCGGCAGGGTGGGAGTGCGAAGACGGAAGGCGCCGGTGAGACGAAGGAACCGGAAGGAGCGCAGCTCGGCGAACCCAGAGCCGCCCCGGCCAGCCATTGACGCAGGAGGGGACACAGGTCCGTGGCCGTCGGGCAGGAATCACCCTTACCTGCATGAGGGAGGTGGTGTTGTGCTGGTGGAGGGGAACACACGCATAGCCAAGGTCCCGGCCGACGCGCTGCAGGAGGCAGCCGCCGCCGCCGGGCACCACCACGACTCCATGGCCGTCGTCCGATTGGAGGGGGGGGGGGACACGACTCGAAGTCGACTTGGGGGGGGGGGGGAAGGGATGGAGCCGCATCACGAGGGGACATGGCTGGCCGAAGAATGTCGGAGCCGAACAGGAAGCGCAAGTCCAGATCTCGACGGTGTGGTTGGGGCGGAGTGGCGCCGCGGCGCCGCAGCCACGGGCGGGAGGCCCAGCCGCTGCCGCCACGACACAGGCTTTGCCTGGAGGTGGCCTTCGACGACGATGAGGGGGGAGCGGCGGCGCACTGTGCAGGAAGCCGCCCGTGACGCCTAGGGTTAGGCGACGCGGGAGCGAGGGATGGAAACTGTCGGGGCGACAGGGAGGGGGCAAAAAACAGCCCGTCACAACCTCAAACTCACTAAACCCAAAATCGCCCCTACCCTAATGAACTCAGTTAAACTGGTTTTTAGTCCAGTTTTCTACAAAACAACTCCACATGACATCCAACACGTCACCGATTCTGCAATCTCTCGCCTATTGCTCGCCACCGGAGTTGGCTCTAGAGGTGAGGAAGTGCCGCCGTGAGCGGCGGGCGGATGTATGAGCTCCAGTGGCAGCAAGTTAGCTCTTAACTAGGGCATGGGCTGGAGAGAACCATGGCAGGAGAGAGAAGGAAACAAAACAGGAGAGAGAGATAGAGGGAGAGGAGAAAGAAGAAAAGAGAACCGAGATCAAAATCGGTCTAAGCAGGTTAGGGGGTGACTTAGACGGTTAAGCAAGTTCGAGGTTGTGGTTTGGACCGCCTGCACTGTAGGCCATTAGCGGACAAACTGGTGCAAACTACAAGAATCATCTTCTTCTCATCATAGCAGTACTTCTCATTGTTGTTGAAAAACAACTCTCGGATGATGGACAGAATACCTTTTGCTGGCAAGTACACGAACCCTTCTGCAACATCTCTGGGTCGTTGTTGTAGTTCATCCGAAACCGCTGAAAGAGCAAATCATTCTTGTCCGTTAATAATGTTCCCTTCAGAGAAAACACTACAGTTAGAGAATGTAGATAACAGAAGAAATGAATGGGATATTAGATCATGTAGATGTTGACATAAGACCTTCAGTATCTCATGAGCTTCGTCTTCGCCTTCGCCTTTTCCGGAATTCACTAGTATCCAAAAGCATGTGTTGTACTGGTTTCTGTTGTGGCCTGTGAATTAGCATGTGCAGGGAGTCAGCTCATTTTCTTATGGGTATGTTCTAACTACTAGAACAGTCAAGCCCTTGCAACAGGATACCATTAAGAAAAGGGGACACTGGCATTAATAAGTATTCGTCACGGCATACTGCTAAACAAGCAATAAATTTAAAGCATGCGTACTGCTGAAGTTGAACAACTAAATTCAGATATTATATGCCGGTTGACAAGTTCCTAAATACTTTCGATTAGTTGAAGATGTGCTCTTTTAGGAGGAATAACTCACATTCTGCTTGTCTCCATGACAAATAATCACAAAGAATCTTTGGCTTTGGGTAACATAGCCTCTGCCTCAAACTGTGGTGGCTGCACTAGTTCTTTATTTACTTTCCAGTTCAGCATGTAAGAATAAGTGAAACATGAACATGAAGAAAGGTTTAATCTGCATAAGAAGTTGCATATCTTATCAAAGGCTAGACCAGTTGAAAACACATACTGTAGAAATTCATAAAACTAAATAAGTACCTCTCATCTCTCTGATATAATTCGGTGTTCTCTTGGAACACAAAGCTGCAACAATAACAAAAAATAAACACATACTGTTTGAACTTAGAAGGGCCCTGTAACAACATATTTTGTTGATAAATGAAGCGACATTTCGATTTGACAATTAGCTTATTAATACTTGCCGAAGTACCAATTTACTCATTTTTTGTTGTTGAGAGTACGGAATCAGTCAGTTTGTTGCTTACTTTGCCACTGAATTTACCTTTTCCCAAAGCCATCTGGGATAATGATGTGGAAGCTTTCAGGGAGATTTGATCATATGCCCTTATTTTATTTTTGCAGGGGGTCATATGCCCTATTTTAGTTCGCCATATATCATACGCCCTTGTTTTCTTTGCCATCTTGGTCATCTGCCATGTCTAATTACTTGAATAATTTCAAAATTCTGAGCCTAGTAATGCCACGTGAAATGAAGGTCACACCCCTTGGTAAACTTGCAATTTCTCTAAACTCTACATATCTCAACAGAACCAACCAGTCCGACATGTCTGTCCCATTCAACAAAGTGACCACGATCCATTGCGCAGATATTCTACTTCACTAGCTTCACTAGCAACACTAGAAGAAGACTGACGAAAACAAAGTACACTAAAACCTGAAGCTTTGCATTTTGGGCGGCCAACTTCTCGATACGTCGATCCAGTGCTGCAGTCTCAACCCTAATAGCATCAATTTGAGCTCTTGTAGCATCAATTTGAGCTCTTGTAGCATCATTTTCAGCCCTCGTAGCATCAATACGTCGCTGCATTTCTCGTGACACGCGGCGAGCAGACGCATTGCCCATGATGAGCACATTTATCATCCAAATTTCCTCGACCATGTCCAAGTACTTGTCCAGCCACATGAAGAAACGCCAGTCTTTCACCTGTCCAAACATACTGAATTCAGTAAGTTGCTTGAACCAGACATCAGGAAAACCATATGACGTACTACTTGACTCTGAACATTAAAGAACAGAGAAGTAACCTTCATATCCTTCCATTCATTGGGCATTCCACTGAATATTTCCCCGGGTTCAGAGATGTCGCCGACTGCTTCAGGATGAACTTTTCTCTTCCACATTTTGGACATCCAGTCAGAGGGAGTCCCTTTGTGCACGAAGGCCGAGAACAGATACGAGTGCAAAGCTAGGGTTAGCGGAGCGAGCCAAGGCTGGAGCGAAATTGAAAGGAAAAATGCAATCGGTAGGTAGAATCGGTTACCTAGTCGCCGGAGGTGCGGCACCCGTGCTTGTCAGATTCGCCGCCGGGCCCGTGATGCTGGGGGAATAGCGGCGCCCGTAGTGCCGGAGTAGCCGAGCCTCCTGCGGTTGCTTCCTGGTGGCTGGGGTCTCCGCGCCTCCGGAGCCGCTGGAGTCGCCGTGCAACGCCGCCGCCCGCCGGAGTGGCTGCACCGCCGCTCCGCTGGAGACGAACAGAGGACGAGACGGGGGAGCTGGTTCGGTCGGTCGGTCGATCCGTTCAGGTCGGGCTGCCTAGGAAAACAAGTTGATGGAAATTGCAAATATACCGCGAGCGCAAGACCGACTTCCGTGATGTAAATTTAACTAAGTAGCTAAATACCATGAGTTGTCATGGGATAAAATATAGTGTGATGATATACATTTTATCCAACGAGCATCTTCGAGATGTTGAATCAGCGTAACATCTTAAGATTTTATTTTGGTTTATTCCGGAAAAACTTCAGATCTATTCATCAACTGTTAAGATAGTACAAAGAATATCAGAAGTAAAAAATTACATTCAGATCCGTATATCAACTAGAGATGACTACAAACACTGAAATGAGTCGAAGGCGCGCCGCCATCACTTGCCCTCCCGCACCGGAGACGGTCAAACCTTGTTGTAGTGGACAGTCGAGAAGCCGTCATATTAATGCCCTACAGGATCAGCGTACCGATGAAGAGAAGCGTAGATCGGAAGGATCAACCTGTAGACACACGAACAAACAAAGACAAACGGCAACCGAATCACGCGAGATTCGTCGGAGACAAACCCCCACCCGCCCTCCGACGACGCAAGAAGCACCGTTGAGACGGGTTCTAGGCGGGAAAACATTATTCCATCTTCAAGGAGCCGCCTCCGCCTCGCCTCTCTAAGCAGACCACAAATCCTAAAAAAAGGTCGAAGCCCTGTCATCGGCAAGGGCCGAGATCCACCGCACCTCCATGGCCCTAATGCCACAAAAATAAGGCAGCCCGACGCAGGTGCCAGCGGGATGCACACGAAAGCTAGCGGCTAGATGGTCTTTGCATGAGCGGCGGCTTTGTTACGTCGAGAGTCTACATCTGTTCTTCCAAAGCCAAACGATACATGCTTGTCATAGAGAAAATTCCATGATTATCCGAGTGCCATGCAGCAAAATCCTCATCGATCAAGCCTTAGAGCTTGATACCGTCAACCAAATGAAAATACTAATCATAATGTAATAAACAAAAGTTCATAGACAATATATCAAGAGCAAGAAAAATGGCATGCAAGAGTTGAAAAACAAATCCCGTTAACGCATGGTTCAAAACTAAAAAATATATATTTGCGGACCTTGAGCGAGAGCCGACCAGCCGAGCACTGGTAGCTCCCACGTCCATAGTGTGCATATATTCTTCCACAGCCAAACAATGCGCCCTTCTCATGAAAAAAATTCCACAATAATCCGAGTGTCATGTAGCAAAGTCCTTCTCGATCCAGCCTTAGAGCATCTTCAGTAAAAATTGTAAATTTGAAGATGTCAAATATGAGACATAAAAAATTTCATCTTAAAAATGCTTTTTACATCTAAAAAAAGAAGTAACTTCAACAGATGATGTATATTGGCACTAGTAGGAAACAGGGCATCAACCTCGGTTTCAGAGGGCCTTTAGTCCCGGTTCTGCAATCGGGACAAAACGATCGGGATTAATGCCCACCACTTTTAGTCCTAGTCGTGTTTCGAACCGGGACTAAAGGGGCTCTACGTGACCGCTGTGGGGCGCCCAGGCAGGAGGACACCGACCGGGACTAAAAGGCAGCCACGCGTCAGCAGCTGCCAGGCGCTGGGGTTTTTTTTTTTGAAAGGAGGGGTTTAGGGGTTTCATATTGTGTTAGCTAGCTACTACATATAGAGAGAAGTGACCTCTCTTTCTTCGTGCTTAATCGGCGCTAGCTACTACATATAGAGAGAACTCGACACTAGCTAGTAAGCAATGAAGGAACCATTAATTACACGACATCGTCATGATTAATATATAGAAAAGTGACCTCTCTTTCTTCGTGCTTGTTGGTCGAACAACAAGTTTTTGTATATCTATTCGATGCTTCTACATATAGTACACGTTGATGCATATATACAATATAACATTTTTTACAATCCCTAACATCATCTACCAAAATCGCATTGCAAATCCCGATGGTATTCTCCGTCTTCAGGTATGACGTGTTCAACAAAGAATCCCGCCAATTCCTCTTGAATTGCTGTTATGCGATCATTTGGTAGGAGTTCATTCCGCTTCTCCCAGATCTAATTTAAAGAATGGGATCAATACATATATATGAATGAAACTCAACACAATTGATAGTAATAAAATAAAATTGTGAATATTGTTTACGTACTTCAAATTGTTGATCAGAGAAGCCCCGCTCAGAGGTCGAGTTGTGAATGAACTCGCAAACATAGTATCCACATAAATTATTACCGGGTGCCTGCCACAAGCACTTTACAAGAATAGAGTTCAATCAAAATGATAATCAAGCATGATAATGGTATTGAAACTAGAATCAATAAGAGATGCGCGGAACTATCTAGTACTACTTACTTTGGGGTGTGAAAATCGCAGCTCTTTTTTTTCCATTCACCCGGTACCTCGCTGGTGAACTTTTTCCAAACCCTGCCCGGCAAAGAAAATGATTACTTGATATCAGGAAATGAACGAAAGTTGCCGATATGGTGCAATAATGATTGAACTTACTTCTGGAGCATTTCACTCATGTCCGTCCACTCCTTTTACTCTTTACATCTCGAGTCCAAGACAGTTACTAGTCCCGCGTCAAACTTAATGGATAGCATAATAAAGTGAAACCTGCGCACGCATAACTCATCAATTACACTTAACTTCGAGTAAGCGAAACAGAATGTGCACAAGACAGTAATTAACACTCACTTGAAGTTGTAAGGAAGAAGTATTTCCCTTCTGTTTTGAAGTCGAAGTAACGCCTTTAGCAAGTTTTTCTCAGTTTCGTCGGTGTTCTTTTGTACCGTATATTCATTTACGGTATTTGGGTTAATGAACCCAATCTCATAGATTTGTCCTCTATTGCATTCGACGATATTCAATCTGCACAATATAGTAGGATAATTATACATGCAATGAACGAGCTGAGCTAGAGACTTGATTACATAAATAGTACTTACAGACAATAGCAAGTCATAAGAGTTTTGTCGAGAGCGCCTTGATTGTAGAACTGAAATAATTCTTCAAATTCAACGTACAACAAGTCGACTCCAATGAAGTCGTGCTCATCTTTAATTCCCAGCAAGATACTGTCGGTCCCATCCTTGCAGGTTTTCAAGTACCAGTCATGCAATCTTCGCATCATCATTGATAGATGCGGGAGCTGCTCAGGTTTGACGAGAGACTTCCCGTGCTCGTATCTAAAGGGCGCTACTACCTCAGCCATTTCGAACTGTACATTATCGTCTAAGTAATCACCAAGAGTGGTGTGACGACCCCGGCTTAATCGTGCACTAATCATACACGCAAATGCGCACGATCAAGCCTAAGGACTCACTTGAAGATATCACAACACAACTCTAAAACATAAAATAAAGTCATACAAGCTTAATATTACAAGCCAGGGCCTCGAGGGCTCGAATACATAGCTCGATGGCATACAAGCGTCAGCGGAAGCATTAGATATCTGGGTACAGATATATTACATAGAGAGAATTAGGCCTTCACAGAGGCGGGGTAAAATAAAATACTACGATCGAAAGGCGTAGGCCTCCTGCCCTGGACCCTCCGATCCTACTCCTGGTCGTCGAACGGCTCCTCGTAGTAGTAGTAGTACTCGCCAGGCGGGTAGTAGTACTGGTCGTCGGCTGGGGCTTCTGGCTCAGGGGCGCTGTCGTCTGGTGGCATCAAATGGAATAAGGGGGAAAAAAGAAAATAAAGCAAACGTGAGTACTCATCCGAAGTACTCAGCAAGCAAGGATCTACACTACGTATGCATCATTGTCAAAGGAATGGCTGAATATGTGGACTGGGCTGCAGAAATGCCAGAATAGAGGGGGAAAGCCTAGTCCTATCGAAGACTAGCATCTTCAACAATCTTCAGCAGTCTTTCAGCATTAGGAGAGAGCAGATTACATAAGTAAAGTAGTAGTAGTAGTATCATCAACCTCGACCTGAGATCCTTTCTCGACTCCCTGCGAGAAAGCAATCCCAGAGCCGTACTATCCAATTCTCATCACATGTTCTAGTTGTACCGATCGGGATACAACTCCGAGTGTCCGTTACCGTAGGACAGGCTATCGATAGAAGTTTCTTCCCTGCAGGGGTGCACCAAGTTACCCACCACGCTCGCTTAACTCCGGCCGGACACACTTTTCTGGGTCATGCCCGGCCTCGGCTAAGCAACACGCCGCAACCCGACCTAGGCTTATAAGAGAGATCAGCACGCCGGACTAAACCTATGCCCCCAGGGGTCTTGGGCCATCGCCCCGGGAACTCCTGCACGTTACGGGGCCACCGAGAGCAGACCTAGCAACCCCTTATACAAGCGCGGTTGCGTTACCAGTCCAACTCGGCGTGCGCCGCTCCTTACTGACGTCAAACAAGCTTCGGCTGATGTGTACGACGCAGAACGCCCATACTATGCCCACGTGATGGTTAGTGCTATCGGGCCAGAGGCCCCTCAGATCAAATATCCAAACCGTAGTGGATTAGGAGCGCGCGGAAACGAGCAGAGACTCACGATCGATGTGACCCCGTCGCCCCGTCTCGAGGACTTGCGGCAAGGGCTAAGAATGCCCGGCCACGCCTCGTAGTTATCTCGCGGGCACCATCCAGGTCAACCCGACTCCACATCACTTCGCAATAAGCTCGCGCGGGTACCCCTCAGGGCCGACCCATCTTTAGTATCGTGGTTCATAGTCAAGTCATAATATCCAAGGTAACTGTGTGTCTGACACCGAAGGGAACCATGAGGAATCACCCTCGATGGAGTTCCCGCTCGATGTTATCATCAAGGTGAACGAAGGAGGAATCACCCTCGAGGTCCACACTTGAGAGGTTGCGCGACGATGTCGTTATCGGGGGTGGTGTAGGAGGAATCACCCTCGCTTACCACGACCGAGTAACTAACCTACAAGGTTAACATCAGAAGTGCTAACGAGGTATCACCCTCGGCACTCGACGGTAACCCAGCAGTGTCGGCAACTAAGGGGTAGTGATGTGCGGTGCCAGGGTCTGGTCTTCAATCCCGATGATCGGGTCTTCTGATATCTAGCAGGGCAGTCGGGATCAAGTGGAGGTCTCTGTCGTGTCTCTACCCACCCTATACTAAGCAGTCTAGGATAACCACTAAGGTAACAAAGCAGGGTACAATAATCAGGCTATGCAGCAGATATAGGAAAACAGTAGCAGTAGCAGTTCTAATGCAAGCATAAGAGAGAAGAGAATAGGCGATATAGGCATGCTCAAAATGGGGGTGCTTGCCTGTTTGCTCGGGGGCAAGGGAAAGGTCTTCAGTAGTATCGTCGGGGACGTAGTCCTACTCCTGTGCGGCGTCTGCCTCGGGAGCTACGTCAACGTCGGGGTCTACCGAGAGAGAAGAGGGGGAAGAAACAGGTAAACATAATGCAAATAAATGCAATACGGTGCGTGTGATGCTATGATGCAGTGCAGGGTTGCCTAATTATGCATCTAAGTCATTTTAGTTATTTTTAGAATTATTCTGGGATTTAATATCCGACGTGTGTGCACTATTCATCTGCCGGATTCGGGTCCGGAGTTACGAGTTCTTCTACGTAGGAGGTTCCGATGGAGAAACAGACGGCACGATCAGACTCGGCTCGTCGTTCTGAGCAACTTTCATGTTTTAACTTTTTCGATCCGAGCTACGGTTTAAAAGATATGAATTTTTAAAGATTATTTGAATTTCTGAAATTAATTTTTATTTACAGAAAATGAATTATGACGTCAGCATGATGTCGTGCTGACATCAGCAAGTCAACAGCGGCTGTACAGGTCAAACCTGACATGTGGGTCCAGTGGGACCCACATGTCAGCCTCTGTTTCTTTAACCAGTGATTTAGTTTAATTACCAGGATTAATTAGGGGGTGGACCCCACATGTCAGTGAGACATTAGGTTAAATTAATTAGTTTCTATTTAATTAAATCTCTAATTAGGCTAATTAGTCGCGGGGGCCCACCTGTCAGTGGCTCTGGGTCGGCCACGTCAGCATAGTTGACTTGGTCAACTAGTCAACGCGGGCCCCTGGGCCCACGGGTCAGTGACCCAGGGCGACCCACGTGGCGGCCACGTTGGCGCCGGCGCCGGAGATCGCTCCGGCGACCATTTTCACGGCGGAGCACGCCGGCGAGCTGCGGAATCCCTCTGTAGGGCGTCATTTCGCGCGCCGCGACCACCAGACGATCGAGGATCGAGCGCCGCGTCCATCTGGGACGGTCCCAGGCGCGGGGGTGGTCGGAGCTGCGCCGGAGACGAGCTATGGCGGCGGTGGCTCCGGGTGCTCATCGGGGTAGCAGCTAGGGACCACGACAGGGAGCGTGCGTGCGGGCTCTGTGTTCGCCGTGAGCAGCGAAACACGTCTAGATGCTCGGTCGAGCGCGACAACAACTGGGTCGCCGGCGTTAAGCCTCGCGGCGGAGCTCGGTTCGGTCATCGCCGGCGACGGCGCTAGAGGCGTCGAAACGGGGAGGAAACAGAGGGCTTTCGCGGCGAGGCTCACCTAGCGGCTCACGAAAGGCCTCTGGGGGGTTTTGTAGCTGCAGAAGGCGTCGGCGGCGTCGGAGAAGACCGGCGTTGGTCGGAGATGCCGTCGAGGAGAACCAGCGCTGCGGCCCTCCTCAGCTCCGCCCAAAGGCACCAGAGGACGCGGTCATTCGTGGCGGAGCTGGCCGACACGGTGGATGGGCGCAGGGTTGCCGGTGGCCGTGCTACCACGCGGTCATGGCGGCGACGGCGTTCAGGCGCGGCGGATCTGAGGAGAGGGAGATCTGAGGGGGGGAGTGTAGGGGCTAGGGTTCCAGGGGGCGAGGAGAGGCTCGGGGCCGTTCTTATCCACGAGGAGGAGGCAAGGATGCTCGACGCGCGGCGCATCGGCGGCCGCGGCGTCCCTGCGTTCGACAGCGAGGCAGGAGGAGGGGGATGACCTCCTAGCGGGCTGGGCCGCTTACAGTGCGGAGCAGGCTTAATGCACAGTAGTAGTTTAGGCCTTTTCTATTTTCTATATTTTTTGTTTCTTTTTCAGCTAACCTCTTCTGTTTGGAATTAGTTAGGTCTCTTCTGCATTTTTGTAAAATACAAGAATTGTCCCCAATATTACAATGCAATATTCCCTTCCACCAAAAAGTGGTTTGGGCAGAAATGAAGTTTGTTGGAATTTGATATAATTTTAAATTTATCAAATATTCTGTTTTTGGGCCTGTTCCAAATTGTTTGAGCCACTTATCCAACTCCAACTTTATTGTTGATGATTTTACCAATGTCCTTGAATTATTTGCCATCCAATGAACATTTTCCCATCAGTGTTTGATCAACTTTATTTTGCACTTATGAATTTAAATTGATTTTTTTTCAGATTTGAATTTGAATTGAATAACTAACCCAGGTGACTAGGCAATGTAAATGATGATGACTTGGCATTATTAGCAGTTGATCACTGTGGTCATTACAAGGGGGTGTTACAAGTGGTACCAGCCGCTACCCCCGGATGATTAGCGATATCTAATCACCTTGAGCGGGGGGCACGATTATTTTGCCTATTCGCCGAGTTGGGGAATTGTTTTCCCACTTCGTCTTGCAGCACTGCTAGTACTTCTCGACCGCTGCGCTTCATCAAATGTCTTTTTAATACAGCGGTCATAGTGTGATAGCGGCGGAGGCGGTGGTGGTCGCCTAAGGGCATCTAGAGAGCGCTTCGCTTTTCCCGATCTATTTTCTCCTTCGGAGGTGAATGTTTTCCATGCAAAATGGGCCTTCACTTCGGAACCACAATGTCCTTGTTTTCCTCCTCTGTCATCTCATATGGTTACTTGGCAGGAGCCTTGAGGCTTGGACCAGCTCTGAATTTCTTCCCTGTTGTATTGCTAGCCGCCGGAGCGGCGGCGGCTCTCTTCCGTCGTTGCGGAAGAGGCGTAGTCCGCTGACGCGGTGGAGACAGCTGAGGCGGAGGAGGATTCTGCTGAGGGGCCTCCTCCGTCGGAGTCCGCTGAGGCGGAGGAGGCAACTGAGGCGGCGGAGACAGCTAACGTGTCGGAGACGAATGAGGCAGCGGAGATAGCAAAGCTGAACTATGAGGAGTCTGCTGAGGGGCCTCCTCCGGCTGAGTCTGCTGAGGCGGCGTCCAGTTTGGAAGCAGGATGTTTTCCTTTCTCCATAGATAGGTAGTCCTTAAGGAATTTTCCAGATGAATCTCCCCTTCACCTGTAGTGTAGTCAAGCTACAGCCCCTCAAATCCGTTCATTATTTCATCCACCCCGACAACAGCAAAGCCATCTGGAATCGGAGCGAAATGGAAAGTTCCATCAGGTCGAGGAGGTAAGACATAGCCGGCTGCCACCTTCAAGGTTAGGTTATGGCATTTCGCAATTAGCTCACAATGTTCATTATCCGTGATACCATCCACGGGGTAGCGAGGAGCCGTGATATCAGGCTGAGCGAGCTCTGTGGAAGCCATGCTGCTTTTCCACTGAGATGGTGGGGTAGCTTCGAATGAAGGATCTTCGTGCTCCTGAGAAGCTCGCTGACTGGTATATGTCTCTAGTTTCTTCTCCTGCAGCGTTAATCTTTCTTCCATCTTCTGCATCTGGTTTGCTTCCTCTTTCTTCTTTCTCCCTCGGCTTCTATAAGTGGCACTGTTGTCCGGAAACCCATACTTCCATGGAACGGAGCCCGATGTGCCTCGTGTTCGTCCAGGGTGTTCAGGATTCCCGAGGGCCTTTGACAGCTCATCCTTCTCTCTGTCGGGATGGAACCTCTCTTCCTGCACGTCCTTGATTGCTTCCTGAATCTTTATGACGGGTGTTTCAAGTTGAGCTTTCGTGAAAACACACTTCCCTGTTTCTGGGTCCAAAGTTCCCCCAACCCCGAAGAACCAAGTCCTTGCCCGACCGGGCCAGTTCAATGTCACTGGTTGGATCCCTTTAGCAAGCAGGTCATTCTCAGCTTTGTCCCACGTAGGCCGGGCTTTGCTGTAGCCACATGACCCCATAACATGGTGATACTTCTTCTTTGCAGCATTTAGCTTATTTGTCTCTTACCTTTTCTTAGCTTTCTCTGATTTCTTGTACGCCACAAATGCGGGCCAGTGATCTTTTATCTTCGCATATTGAACAGTGAATTCTGGAGTCTCGTCTTTGTCGACAAACTCATTCAATCTTTTATTCCAGTTCTTGAATAGTTCTGTCATCTTCTTAAGAGCCCACACCTTGACCTTTCGCTGTATAACTGGGTTATTCGGATCCTCCTCTGGCGGTAGGCTGAAATTTGTCATCAGCGAGTTCCAAAGCTCGTCATTCTGTCTATCGTCGACATAAGAAAATTCACCGTCCTTCTTCTTTTTCCATTCTTGGATGCTGATCGGGACGCTGTCCCTAACAATAACTTCACACTGATGTACAAATTTGTCTTTGGTCCACTTGGGAGCAATCGGTTGGCCATCTGGAGTGACTACTTCGATCGTGAACATTTCATCCTGGCCCAACCTTTTCTTCTGGCCTCGTCTCCTTACAGAAGTTTGGCTCGATGCAGAGGGCTAAAACAAGAAAGAAGCATTAATATATGTACATACAAAACAATTAATGCATCTAGTGAGCAGAGGCCTAATTAATATATATATATATATACCTCACCGGACTTTGCAACAGTTAAGGCTCCACCACAGGCGGAGCCGTCATCTCCTCCCTCCTCCATTCGATCACCGGAGCCGTCATGATCTCCTCCCTCCTCCATTCGATCACCGGAGCCGTCATCCTCTCTTTCCTCACCATCGGTGTCGTTGAGAAACGACAAGGTGATATCATCACCTCCGTCGCGGATTATATCCCCCAACAAATCTTCTTTTTCTAAGTCTCTGTCCATAGTTACTGCAAATATTACAACATGGCAATATACAACCATGAGAGATGGATTAGTGGCAAACATAGACGTAATCACAACAAGGAATCATATGCATATAAGAAATGGATTAGTGGCAAACATCATGCAAAGTTGACAAGTTTATAACAGTCAGTTTCAGACGATCGTCGAGGACTCCTCCCCCCTCATGTCTGATGAGTCATCCTATCTTTCGAGAGAGGATACTTTGCAGACCACCTCTCTCATACCTGTCCAACGTGCAAATCATGTTTTCATATGCCTCAAAATCAAAGTTATCGGGGTTATGTTTTAACGACCCCCTCTCTCATGTTTTCATATGCCTCAAAATCAAAGTTATATATCGGGGTTATGTTTTAACGACAAGATGAATACAAGATTTATACACAAGATAAATACAAAATGAATACAAGATTTATACACATGGATGAATACACAACTCAACAAATGAACCAACCATCATCCTATGAACAAAACTCAACATACAACAAATGGACACCTTTTGTCGAACAGCGAAGGGACGATCAAGGACCAACTCCACGGAGATGGAACACCACAACTTGTAATTCCACCAATTGAAAAAAAATTAGGCAAAACCCAAGTATAGTAGCGCTTGCATGGCAAAAAAACCTAGTAAACCTAGTAAAACTTAGTAAAAAGAAGTATATTTGTCACCAAAATACAACACTTGACATGGCAAAAAAAAATTATGAAGGAGAAAATAGATCCTATTGAACTTGAGCATTTTCCATACTTTGAAATGCTCCAGTTGAACTAGAACTATTTCAATAGGATCAATGCAAAATGCAAAGTTCTATTACAGATTATGACTTGGTGAAAAACAGAGCACATACATGAGCAGAGTTAATCTGATGATATGTTGGAGACAAGAAATAAATATGCTACAGCGGTTATACATAGCAAGTAAAAGCATGGCATGGAAGTACTAGTTGCACATAACAAATGATGTTTACTAAACATGAGCATATGACCTCTAGATCTGTGGGATTCATCAAGGCAAGTTGCAAAGTTAAAACAGATTCTCAGACTTGGTGTAATTTAGTGTGGCAGAAATAGATTTAAGATGCACACTTGGAGGCAAGAATTAAATATGCTACAAGGCAAGAACATGGCATCAAAAGGTATGGCATGATAGAGCATAACATAAACAACAAAACATGGTTACTGATCATGTTCAGAAGAGTCATGGATATGATGGTAGCATCAAGAGAACATGGCAAGAAGATATAACAGATTTCAGACTTAGTGAAAAACTGGGCATGCTGACTTGGGAGGCACATAACAGCAAGCATAACAATTTTACAATTTATGAAACTGACATGGGCATGTAGTAGACATAACAATCTTCAAATACTCCATTGGCACAAGTTCATATGATACACAGATCATTTACTATGGATTTTACAAAATGAAACATTCTGTTAACTAATAACCTATAATTGTACACTCTAAAAAAGGAACAGAAGAGAGAGAGAGAGTGTGTGTGTGTATGTGTTCAATCCACAGCACCGGGGAGGGGCGGCTGGCTAGGTGAGGGATGGGCTCGGGGAGGGGCGGCCGGCGAGGTGGGGGATGGGCTCGGGGAGGGGCTTCGATTGGGAGGAGAGAGGGGGGGAGAGGGAGGAGGCTCACAGCACGGGCTTGGCGGCGACGTCGAGGCGACGGCGAGGTCGAGGGCGCCGGGGAGGAGGTGCGGGCAGCCGGCGTCAGGGGCGGTGACGGGCTCGGGGGCGGCGGCGATCCCGCAGCCTGGCGGCGTCGTGGGTGTGTGGGCGTCGGGGAGCAGATGACTTTGGAAATTTTCCTAAGTCCCACTTATATAGCCCCCCTTTAGTCTCGGTTGGTGGCTCTACCCGGGACGAAAGGCTCCCCTTTCGTCCCGGTTGGAGCCACCAACCAGGACTAAAGGTCAATTTCAGCAGCCCAAAGGGCGGGAAGCCCAGCCCTTTAGTCCCGGTTGGTAGCTCGAACCGGGACGAAAGGGGGGCCTTTAGTCCCGGTTGGAGCCACCAACCGGGACTAAAGGGTTGGTCCTGGCACGGCGAGGGGCGATGGAAGTTTAGTCCAACCTCGCTTGGTGAGAGGTGCTCGCAGTGGTTTATAAGCCCTGCTGCGGCTGCCCTCTCGAGCTCCTCTCTAATGCAGGCAGTACATGCCTAACGTTCCTCTCTCGCCTGTTGGGCCTACTTGCCCCGCGGGCCTGCATCCTGACCCATGTATAGATGGGTTTCTAGTCGTATGCAGGCCGTGGTGGCCTAGTAGGCGGCATTTTTTATTTTTTATGTTATTTTAGTTTGCTATTAAAGTTTAAAAAAATACTTTATGAAAATTCTCTTTGCTATTAAAGTTTTTAACAAAAAATACTTTGATAATTTTAGTTGCATAAATTTTATATAATTTTAATTTAATATTATTTTGATCATAACTAGAGGTTTAGGGCAACAGGAGTAGCAGCGGCAGCATCACGGGGCGGCGGCCAGCAACAGGGACGAGGATGCGGCGAGCAGCGGCATGAGACGGCGGCGAACAGCGGCAGGGATGGGGGAGAGGGATGAGCGGGAGGAGTTGGGGGAGGTTACTGTCGTCGTTTGCCCTGGCCATCGTCGAAGTCGCCGCCACAGCCGCCTGTCGAGTTGGGGTCGGAGACCTTTGGTTTGGGTCAAACAGGTGCAAAGGGTAGTTTGGTCACTATTTTTAGGCATATAATTTCACTTACAATTGAAATGATTGTTTTTGTGGAAAAAAGGGTAAAAGATCAAAGTCCGAACTAAAAAGTGGCAAATGATCAATTACGATGTAACTAGTGGCAAATTATCAAAGTGCAATGTAAGTTGTGGCAAAAAAATCAAATCGCCCGAGAAGAAGGGGATTCAATACGCGAGGTCCTCGCCGATTGATGCGGATCTCCTGGCACGCCGGTCGCTTCGAGAAGAAGGAGGTTCCTCGTCGGCTCGCCTCCTTTGAAACAATTCCTTATTTAACACTATTTTAAATTTTGTTTCCTTATTTAACACCGAAAAACTTTTTCTTCCTTATCTAACAACGAGTCTAAAATTTATGCTCTTTATAACATTTTCGTCCATTTTAAGACTAGATGACACCTGAAAAGACCCTCTTGCCCTTCGTGGGATATGTATGTGTGCGGGACAGTAGCACACATACGCAATATCAGTACGGGGCAGTAGCACACACGCAGCGGCAACACATACACACGCACGCAACACGCACACACGCAGCGGCAGCACACGCACACGCACACAACACACACACACGCATCACACAACAACACACACCCACGCATCAGCACACACACACAGCAGCATGCACGCACACACAAACACGCAGTCATGCGACAGCACACACCGAGCAACACGCGCAGCAGCATACACACGCACGCACACACAAGCACGCACGCACGCAGCAGCACATACGCACACGCACACACACGCAACATCAGCAGCGCACACACGCGCACACACACAAGCAGCACACACGCGCGCACACACAATAGCACGGACGCGCGCACAAACATACAACATGAGGAACAAAGGGGTCTTTTCAGTTGTTATTATTGAGGCTCAAAATAGACAAAAGTGTCATAAAAGGCATAAAATTTAAACTCTTTGTTAGATAGGGAAGAAATTATTTGTCGATGTTAAATAGGGCATAAAATTTAGACACGGTGTTAAATAAGGAATTCTCTCGCCTCCTTTTCCTTTGTTACTTCAAGAGCCACAAAGTCGCTGCTTTCTCGTTCGTTCCAGCTCCTCCTGTACGTGATGGCAATGACCTGGATGGCCGCTTGAGCCCCTTCTCCTCACCCTTCGGGCTTGCTTCCCCTCTCCCTTCCAGGTGGCCACGGCGGCCCCCTCGTAGGAACAGTAGCAGCGGAGTTAGGTGGCACAGCGTTGGCGACAATGTGGAAGATAGGCGACGGCATCAATTTGTAGGGAGCGCCAACCTGGCCGAAATCCCCCATGGCGAACACACCAAGTAGCGGTCGTTTTGGGAGGCCAACAACAGTGCCCGCAAAACTGCTGCGGTCGAGACAAGGTATATACCAATTTTTTTAGGTGATTCTGTACAACCAAAACAAGGATAAGAGAAAGTACTCATAAATTGATGTCCACCATCATCTTCCTTTTACCTTCCTAGATTTGCTACCGGTGTAAATGTTTTTTTGCATGTTTCTGGATCCAATCTGCCATGTATGTGATTTTTGTTCACTTCCATTGATAAGTCAGGCATTCGCGTCCTTCGAGATGATTGCTATGGTCTAATTCTTAGTACTAGCATGTTTATGGCTGTGAGCTTCTTTAAATGAATTAATTGTCCCATGCCAATAGAAATTTATGCTCATGTCTCATTTCTGAATCTTACAATTTAGATGGTGGATTATCTAGCATATTTATTGACTGGTTTATTTCCACATTCAAATAAAAGGACCCTGATTGAGTTGTAACCCGAGGGAAATAGAAGTTTTCGATTCTATAATGTACGCGGGATGTTTCTATCAGGTTGCGGTATGTTTTGTTTTGTTATACTTTTATTGGATTCCTTTGCAATCTATCCAGGTGTTCCTCAAGGATACCAGGACGATGCTCTCCAGGAAGGAGCTGTTCAACAACACGCTCAAGAAGGCGGCACACACATGGAAGCGCATCGTCGAGCTGCGTCTAACAGGTCCTGCAGATGCCCAACACTAACCACAAGCTTTCTACAGCATTTATTTGTTCTATGTATATACTCTTGACTGATGTATGGCCATGTTCTTATTTGCAGATTAACACAAGAGGAAGCCAATTTGCTGAGGCTGTGCGTCGACCAGCCTGGCAGTGGCGAATCCAGGACGAAAATGGAGGGTGGGCTCAAAGTTAACGCGAAAAAACAAAACGTTCGTTTGAAGAAAACAACTCTGTCTCGTAATTCCTTTCTCCAAATGTTAGGAAGAAATTTAGCAACACTTTTCCCGCAGGATCTCTTGCAAGAAGAAAATAATCTCCAAATTCGACTTGTCAATTTTATTTCTCATGAAAATAGCAAGTTAACTCAAAGAATTTATCACACAAATAGTCAATTTGTTAGAACTTGCTTAGTAGTGAATTGGGAACAAGAAGAAAAAGAAAAGGCTGGTGCTTCCCTTGTTGAGGTAAGAGCAAATGATCTTATTCGCGATTTCCTAAGAATTGAGTTAGTCGATTTTTCCAGATTACTACCGGAAACTTGTAGTATTTAATAGAATTTTCTGATTTTTCTTAAAATGCATTATTTTTTGAACAAAATTTTGAATCTTCTTAGCTAAATAGCCATAATTTCCTAGTCCATTTGTCAACCTTCCGGGAATACTATTAAAAACATGTAGTATTTACTGGATTTTTTGAACCAAATTTTGTATCTGCTTACAACATCTACAGCCGGACTAGGCAAATTTGGGCCCTCAAATGCCCTGGGCGCGTCCGCGGACACTGACCGTCCAGTCCTCATATTTCGTCATCCACATCCACGTATCTCATATCCGATCCTATATCCATACTGAATCATGCAACGTTGATAAAAACTACGTACTGTAGATCATAGCCGGACATAGAAACGGACATACAAATGTACAATCCTTTCACCAAAAGATCATAGCCGGATCTGCGCGCGGGCTGAGAGGGGCCAGCGCTGGCGGGGGAGAGGCGAGGCGGCAGATCCGGAACTGCCCCCTCCCCCCGTGTCCACCTTGGATCTCTCGGGGGCAATGCGGAGGGCCAGCTCCTCGTCGATGTCGGAGCGGCTGCCGAGCTCGACATGGTCGCCGGAGTCGTCGGACTGGATCAAATCGAAGAAATCGGAGGAGGGGGAGAAGAGACGGAGCGAGAGCGGAGTGAGCTAGGGTTTTCGGATTGGGGATATTTATGGGGACAGAGTGGGCTGGGCGGACGCGCCCGGGCTGCCCCATATCTGCTCTATATTTGGGCTGGATATGAGGGGCACCGGACGGCCAGGCATTTGAGACCAGTTTGAGGCGCCTGTCTAGATCGAAATTTCGTGACTGGTCAGTGACCGGACCGTCCGCCCGGGCTGTTGAGATGGATTTGAGGCGCCCTGTTGTACATGCTCTTAGCTAAATAGCCACAATCTCCTAGTCCATTTGTCCAAATGTGCTCAAATTTTTCCATAATACTATTGAAAACATGTAGTATTTACTGTATTATTTTTGGATTTTTTGAAACGAGTGTAGCCATTTTTTGTGAAAAAATGGACTGCACTTCTGTTCGCTCAGGGAGATATGCTGCACTGCTGCTGTTCGCAATGGCCTATGGGCATTTAGCAGTTGGGCTATTGCCGTATTGAGCTGCTGGGCTGAGATGAAGTGTCGTAGTAAAAATAAAACGTTACTTTGAGGGTAGGCTAGAGCCTGTTTAAGCCTAGCTACTGGACTCGCCACTGCAGCCTGGTTATGTCGATCTCCATTGGGTATGATCCTATAAGGGTCTCGTTGTTGGTGCCATGAAAGGAAGCTCGGTATTTACTTATTTCCTGCTATTTTGACTAATGATTTTTGCTTCTAGATTGAGTTGTTACCTCTGCATTTTTTACAGTGCATTTGCAAGGGCAAGATGTTTGCTCACTGCACTTGAATCTCAAAACAGATGTATCATCGGGATTCCATTTTGTTTTGTGACGAAGATGGCAGAGAGGAGGAAGTTTTCTTTGAGTTAAAGAACATGGCTTCAATTAACTTTTTTGCATCTAGCTGAAATGGTTCACATGGGAAATGGTTTGCTACTGATTATAGTATATCTTTTTTCTCTTTACTTTATCCATCTTCATTGTTAGAGTTAGGAGCTAACATGCTACAATCCTTGTTCTTCAATTTAACTGTGTCCGAACAAGATTTACTGTTAAATTCATGCTTGCTGCTGCCACAATAATTTTATGACTTACCATGTCCAGTAGAATATAATTCAGTATTGTTTAAGTAAATTATGGTTATAATTATAAATGGCTAATCTATATAGTGTTCCGTAGATCAGTCATCCTTATATAATATAATGAAGCTGCTACCACCACAAATTTTCCTATCAATCAAGATAGAAAGAGGGTGTCAAAAATCGTAAGCAACTTGAGTATCATGTATGACAGATAGACATTGCTTAATGGTCAGATGCATCACTTTTTTTGTCTTGGTGCAATACCACTTCCTTGCACGATCGAAATGTTTTATACGTATCCCCGCATTTTTTTTAATCTATTGTTAGTAATTTTCATTCAAGCTGACACTTTACAACTTGGTTTGGTTGTTCCAGCACTCAGGTTTTGAAGAAACAATTGAATATTCTAGCTCCACCCGCTTATGACAGGTGAGCTTCGATTTGTTTACTAATCGGCCCGATCTGTTGCTGGGTTCCATTGACAGCAAGTTGCATCAATTCTGACTTTCGGGTTGAGGAGCAAAATGAATGGGACCCCAGTAGGTGCAGTAAAGGGCAATACGGAGGTGACCCCAGTGGGAATGCCAAAAGCAGAGCAAAGCCTGGAGCCACATGGTAGGAAAGTTTATTATCTTCGGAAGTGTCACATGAACTTGGAAGTCTATTCAGAATTTGCACATTTTTAGGTGCTGTTGTGGGTTTTACGGGATAATTGGTGTATCGAATATATACTTTAAACATGTTTACGTGATTATATGTTTTCTCAATAATTGTGTAATTAATTTCTAGACAAAAAACAAAGCCATTTGATGTGAATGATTTTTTTAAAGCTTTGATTACCTTGAGAATGTTTGGTGATATTGCTTGCCTATACTGAGGGACCATAATGTGAATTCTTGAAAAAAGAACTAGAAATTTCTGGTGCATACATTTTTGTAATATCCCTATCATTTTTTTGTCAAAATGGACGGGCGCAGCAACGCGCGCCATCAATGATCTAGTACGACGAGAAAACTCAATGCGTGGAGCTGTTTGTCCTTGCAAGAAGTAGGGTGGGGTCCACCACAACAAATCAAAGATAGATGGCGCACCATAGTTTGAAGGTTAATTAGGTAAAATTAGCTAGAAAATCCAATCTAAAATGTAAAAGGATTGGACTCTATTATTTTATGTTTCTTTTTCCTTAGTATGGTTGTGTGCGTGCGTGAGGGGCCTTAGGCCAGGTTAGTCATCTTATTTAAAGGCATGGTGCGTCCATGTAATAGGTCAGGTTATTTTTTTAGATGAGTTAGACACTTTGCGTGTTTGCGGCTGTCGGCCATTATTGAGTTTAGAGAAATCTTGTCAAAAAATCTCTACTGGCGTGTGAGTTCCTACGACGCGACGCGTAGGATATTACAAGCTGAGCCTATACGGTTCGTCCACGTTATTCCTTCGGATCGAGGGGTTGGCGTGTTGTTTCCGCGGGATTTGCGAACATCTTCGTAAACCTGCTTTGACTATTTGCTGCGATGGAGTTTTGTTCCGTGAAAGATCGGACCAACAACGGATCGATCCTCGTCTCGAGGTTTGCTTCACATCAATTGGTATCAGAGACCGGTGTTGCTCACGGCACTTCGGAGGAGACGGACGGCACGTCGTCACCAAGGAGGAGCTACTGGAGGCTATCCAGCGATTTTTTGCTGGAAGAGAAAGGCTATGGTGCTAATCTTTTTCACACCTACTGTAAAGTGGGAGAGAAAGTTTGCGCCACGACGATCGACCAGGACAGTTCGATCAATGCGGTTGGTGTCGACATGGTGGAGAAGTTGCAGCTATCGGCGACACCACATCGACGACCGTACTCATTGAGGACATGCTACAACAAGCTCGACATAACGCACCAAACTACGGTGTTGTTTTCAGTCGGCAAATTTTCTTGTGAGGTTGTGTGTGACATAATTCCGACACCATTGAAATCGTGTCATATGCTGGTGGGAAAGCCTTGGTATAAAAAAAACATTGCAACACATGACTATCTCGCCAATACATACATTGTTGAGCGGGATACAAAATATGTTCTCATGGCCATGGAGAAGAATCTGTTCAAGACTTGAAGAAAAGAACGACTGCAGAAGATGAAGGAGCAAGAAGAAGAAAAGAAGGAAGCCAAAGCTGCTAAATTTTTTTCGGCGCACGTTCAGCCTGCAGATTACGTTGTTGCTAGAGAGATTGACTCGAAACCGGGGACGGTTTCGCATAAAGGGAGAGAGGATGATATAACCAATTCTAGTTCTAGTTGTGCTGACATTGACGACATACAAGCTGCTGGTCAGGACCAAGCCATCGCTTCTCTAGTAAGGATGACAATTAGCGGCCTATATGTTCCGACCAATTTATGTCTACGCTGCGACGACAGGTGTGAGTTATTTGCCAATGATTTGAACCAGTTGACAGAGAGCACCATTATATGTGTTGATCAGAATATCAAACTTGAGCTGACTAAGGGAGCAAGCATGGAGGTCACACGATGGACTAGTATGAAGAAAGTTGATGCATGCGTACATGGGAGAGAAGAATATTATTTTATTTCACCAAATAAAAATCAGCAAACCATGGACGTTTTTGCAGGGAAGGAGGTTCCTTGGAGTTGCAAAATTAAAAGGAGATCACGTGGGTTTGGTAGTTACGGATGCAAGACAAGGCGACGTAGGATATTTTTATTTCTACCGTGCAAGCAGAAGTACAAGGCTTATACGACGAGAAGACTCAATGCGTGGAGCTGTTTGTCCTTGCAAGAAGTAGAATGGGGTCCACCAGAACAAATCAAAGATAGATGGCGCACCGTAGTTTGAAGGTTAATCAGGTAAAATTAGCTAGAAAATCTAATTTGAAATGTAAAAAGATTGGACTCTATTATTTTATGTTTCTTTTTCCATAGTATGGTTGTGTGCGTGCGTGAGGGGCCTTAGGCCAGGTTAGTCATCTTATTTAAAGGCATGGTGCGTCCATGTAATAGGTCAGGTTATTTTTTGAGATGAGTCAGGCACTTTGCGTGCTTGCGGCCATCGGCCATTATTGAGTTTAAAGAAATCTTGTCAAAAAATCTCTATTGGCGTGTGAGTTCCTACGACGCGATGCGTAGGATATTACAAGCTGAGCCTATACGGTTCGTCCATGTTATTCCTTCGGATCGAGGGGTTGGCGTGTTGTTTCCGCGGGATTTGCGAACATCTTCGTAAACCTGCTACGACTATTTGTTGCGATGGAGTTTTGTGCCGTGAAAGATCGGGCCAACAACGGATCGACCCTCGTCTCGAGGTTCGCTTCACATCAACAATGACCCGACGAAGATCATCATCGGGCACATCTGGTGCCTCTTGATTTTCAGCGTCCCCCATTGCAGTATCACCGTATTCAGGGAACATAGTGTTGTTGTCATTATCCTCTTCTTCTTCATTGTCTTCCATCATAACCCCTCTTTCCCCGTGCTTGGTCCAAACATTATAGTGTGGCATGAAACCCTCCTCAAGCCGGTGCAAGTGAAGAGTTTTCGAGTTAGAATAATCCTTCGTATTCCCACAGACAGTACATGGACAATACATAAAACCATTCTGCGTGTTTGCCTCAGCCACTTCGAGAAAATTATGCTGGCCCTCAATGTACTCGGAGGTGCGTCGGTCACCGTAAATCCATTGCTGGTTCATCTGTGTGCGTTATATAATTAAGTGTATCAAAAACTATTATAGAACATCATGAATAGAGAAGTGACCAAATTAATACAAGTTCATCATCACATTAAAACCAAAGTACAGTAATGATCAAATGTTATTACTGAAAAAATAAATATATAAAGTTCATACATAGTTCTCATAGAACAACATACAGCTTTCTAGAGCATCTAATTAAAACATACATTGAAACTAACATACAACTATGTAAAATATTTAAATGCAACAACAAATGCGATCATAATCGCAACTAAGGTAACAATTGATCCAACATCATAATGATACCAAGCCTCATTATCAATGGCATATTTTCTATTCTTTCTAATCTTCAAGCGCATTGCATCCATTTAGATCTTGTGATCATCGACGACATCGGCAACATGCAACTCCAATTTCATCTTCTCCTCTTCAATTCTTTTCAATTTTTCTTTTAAATAATTGTTTTCTGTTTCAACTAAATTCAACCTCTCGACAAGAGGGTCGGTTGGAATTTTCGGTTCACATACCTCCTAGATAAAAATATCTATGTCACGTTGGTCGGCATAATTGTCATAAACACTAAATGAAACAAATAGTTATAAAAGATAATATACCACATCCGAATCATAGACCGGACGAGAGCCGACTGGGGCGGATACCAAAACCATGGCACTATATAATAACAAACAAAAATAAAAGTAAGAAAATTATACAAGTAGCTATCTAAATCATACAAGTAATAATTTTTTCTTTTAAAAAGAAGATAAGAACAAGAGGCTCACCATGGTGGTATCGGCGACTAGATCGGCGCGGGCGATCGACGGTGGTGAGGACGGGGACGGGACGGCACCCTACACATGTGCAGACTCTAAGAAGTTAATTTGAGCTCAAATTGTGCATCTAAATCAAAAGAACTCCCACATACACTCATCCACTAAAACCCACAAACCACTCTACTTCTAGAGCATTTGAAATGAGCTAAATTAGTAGTGAGAGATGAAATGATGAAGTTGTTAACCTTTTAGAACACTTGTGTAGTTGGTACACCGCCAAACCTAGACAAATCTTGGGGAAAATGTAGCTTGGAGGTCGAGCTTGGAGAGGAGAAAGCTTAAGTGTGGCTCCGGCATTTCATCGAACACCTCATGTGCATATACAGGCAAAAAACAGAGTAGCCCACACCTCCATCCTTCCACGGCCAAAAAACAGAGGAGATGGGGGGGGTGTGGATATATATAGGCAAAACTTTTGTCCTGGTTTGTGTCTAAAATCGGGACTAATGGCCTACCCTTTAGTCCCGGATCCAGACACCAACCGGGACTAAAGGGCAGCAACCCCTTTAGTCCCGGTTTGTGGCTGGAACCGGGACTAAAGGTCCCAGCTGAACCGGGACAGATGCCTGCCGAGGCCTGCCGGCGTCCTAGCCTCTCGAACCGGGACTGATGCTCCCATTAGTCCCGGTTCGTAACACGACCGGGACTAATGCTCTAATCTGCCCAGGACCAAAGCCCTGTTTTCTACTAGTGTGGAGATGTAAAAGAGCAATTGCAATAGACGATGCAAAGTGGAGATGTAAAAAGCTGCCGATGGTCGCGTGG
Organism: Thinopyrum elongatum; assembly: GCA_011799875.1. Taxonomy (NCBI): domain Eukaryota; kingdom Viridiplantae; phylum Streptophyta; class Magnoliopsida; order Poales; family Poaceae; genus Thinopyrum; species Thinopyrum elongatum. The sequence continues at coordinate 59,565,756 of CM022297.1, forward strand.
ACATTGTACAGCTACTGTACAGCCGCATAAATTAAAATAAAGCATCCCAAAAACAACTTAAAAAATTCACATGTCCACAATATCAAATTATTACATAATTAATCAAATCCGCAAGATCAAATGCAACACAAATAAAACAAAGTTTTGCACAATACACCAAGCAAATAATGAACATAGGCGGCTCTTTCGCCATGCCATTTTCAATACTCCTCCATCAAATCCTTCTGAAGTTGATCGTGCGCAACGGAGTCTCTAATTTCATTGTACACCTTCTTATCTTTGGACATTCCGAATCGGCGTCGGAAGGACCTCTCTGAAAAAACGGGTGGTGAACCAAAATAGTTGCGCATCAACCTCTTGTGCACCTCAACCCGTTCTTTCCGGATGAACTCACGGCCATACACGGAACCGTCGTGCTTCGGCTTCTTCCTCTTGTGCATCGCCACTAGCATAGCAATGTCCTCTTCTTCGATAAAATCATATTCCTCATCCCACGAGGAATCATCCACGAAAGTGGAGTTGCACAAGCCCATCTACAATGCGGAAAATCACCGTCAAACTATCTCTCCAACCCCAATAAAAAAACTTCAAGTTTGCTTGATTTTTTACCTTGGGGGAATTTCTCGAACACCTTGCTTGCGGGGTGGAAGAATCGGCCGGCTGCGGATTGGGCAGCCATTCAGTAGTGGCTTGTGTTGGCGGCGGCAGCAGCTCGGCGGAGGAGACGGCCGCAGCCCTATAGAAAAGGAGGCGGGACCATGTCGTGGAAGAAATTACGGTAGCCAGACCTCCGACGAAGCTTCGATTCGAAGTGGCGGCCGAAATCGAATCGACGGCTGTGGGGGACAGCCATCGCTACTCTAGCGAGGTAGGCAGAGTCGCGGCGGGGCGGGTGGTGGCGGCGTTGATTTTGGGCAAATCGGCCGGTGGCGGAGTGGGTGGCAGGCTGTCGGGCGAAAAGGAAATGAAGGTAGTTGGGCGGTTGGCGCGCAGCCGCCATTTTTACATCTCCTACAGGTGGAGATGCAAATTTGCATCTTGAGGTGTTGTGTTTTACATCTCCGGGAGGCGGAGATGTAATTTTTTTTACATCTACATCATCCGTTGGAGAAGGGTTTGGGGGTCTCGGAGATGCAAAAGTTAGTTATTTCTGCAGCTACACCATCTATTAGAGATGCTCTTAGAGGTTCACTAGTAGAAAACAGGGAACTAGTCCCAGTTCCAGAGGGCCTTTAGACCCGGTTCTGGAACCGGGACAAAAGGGTCGGGACTAAAGCCCAAAACCTTTAGTCCCGGTTCGCTTACGAACTGGGACAGAAGGGGCTCCACGTGGCCGCTGCGGGGCGCCCAGGCAGGAGGACCTTTAGTCCCGGTTGGTAATACCAACCGGGATCAAAAGGAAGCCACGCGTCAGCACCTCGCAGGCGCTGGGGTTTTTGTTTTTTGTTTTTGAAAGGGGGAGGGGGGGTTAGGGGTTTTGGAGGGTTAATTTAGGGGTTTCATATTGTGTTAGCTAGGTAATAGAGAGAAGTGACCTCTCTTTCTCCGTGCTTGGTCGACGCTAGCTACTATACTGTAACACCCCCTGTATTAAGCTACAGTGATCACCCTTTTGATGAGGCCATGTCATCATGATTAATAGTGCATAATCATCATTAGCATCATATTGCATTTCAACTCCTAAGTCAAATTCAAATTTAAATGAAAGTGGAATATAAAAGTTGTCCAACATAGAAACTAAAATGTCAGATAAATAACAAATATTCCAGAGGCTATTCTAAAATTGAAACCAGCATCATTGGAATTGGATAAGTGACTCGAACAACCTCAAACAGTGGATAAAGATAATATTTAATAACCATTTATTAAATCTGAAATAAATATGGAATTATGTTTTGTCCAAACTAATTTTAGGTGTTAAGGAATAATGCACTGGTATTTATGAAATAGGTCACACTTTTTACAAAAACCATTTTGAGGCCTAGAATTTACTAGATTGAGAAAGGAGAATAAAGAAAAGGAAAAAGAAACAGAAAAGGATAAAGGAGAGAGCCCCTCCCAACTGGGCCTGGCCCAGCTGGCCTCCCACCAGCACTGGCCCATCAGGCCCACCCCCACTCTCCCCTTATCCCCTGGACCCCGAAACCCTAACCGGCCACACTCCACTTCCCCCCACTCCCCCTCGTCAGCCCCCACCTCCCGATCCGATCGGGATCGGGATCGCGGAACGACCCCGCGCCCTCGCCGCACGACGCACGCACCGGAGCGCTCCCCGCCGGTCTGCTTCCCCTCCGGCGCCGTCCGGCACCGCCTCTCCCTCCCCGCCGACGACCTCGTCCCCGACGTGCCCTCGCTCGGGCCCGAGCCCAGCGCGCTCGCCCCGACGCGCCCGACCGCGCCCCGTCTCCGCCTCGTCTCCGACGCCGTCGCGGACCGCCGTCGCCCTTGGACCTCGCCGCCTCGCCGGACTCCACCGACGCCGGCCTCCCCGTCGACCCGTCGTCTCCGGCCTCCACCCCGAGCCCCTCCTCGCGCTCGACGCCGACGCCCCGCCTCGACCCCGTCGCCGACCCCCCCTCCACGAGCTCGAGCCCGCTGCCCCGTCCCTGCAAATCTCGGTGAGGCCCCAGGCCTCCCCCTCCCCTGCCCCGTGCACGCGCACGCGCGCCGCCCCGCATCCACGCTCACCGCGCGCCCTCGCCGCGCACGCTGCCGGCCCCCAGCGCTCCTCCCCGCGGCCGCCTCTCCACCGGCCACGGCCGGCGCGCCCCGCTCCGGCCTCTGGCCCTCGCCACCACCCCCGGCCGGCCACCGCACCCTGGCCTCGGCCAGTGCGTGCGCGCGCGCCCACGCGTGCCTGGCCGCGCCCGCGCGCCCGCCCACGCCCGCGCGCCCGCCCGCGCCCGTGTGGCCATTCGGGCCACAGACAGGTGGGGCCTAATGCCCCTGAGCCACTGACCAAACGGGCCCACGGCCCAGAAACGATTTTAAGAAAATAAAAATAAAAATAAATAAAATAATTAATTAGTTAATTAGTTAGGTTAATTAACCCTAATCAGACTAATTTAATTAATTAATTAGTTTAGTTAATTGTTAATTAGTTAATTAAACCTAATTAACCTAACAGCCTATGACAGGTGGGACCCACCCTGTCAGGTGGCTGTTGACGTCAGCATGATGTCATGCTGACGTCATCAATCACTATTTCGGATAATGTTGAATTAAATAGTTAATTAAATTTCAGAAATTAATAAAAACTTTAGAAAATCATATTAAATAAACCGTAACTCCGATGAAAATATTTTATACATGAAACTTGCTCAGAACGACGATACGAACCCGGATACGCCCTCTGTATTCCCGTCAGACGCCCGCAACTATGAGAACGTTGAACAATTAGACCGATTTCGATAAATGAATAGTGTCCAACCCTAATTAAATAAATCCGAATAAATTCCTAAATTAACTAAATCGCTTAGTTAGGCTGTATATCACCCTGGCCCTGCGTTTAGACATGTCATGCATCCCTGTTGCATCATTGCCGTGTGTTTACTGTTTCTTCCCCCTCTTCTCTTCGGTAGACTACGAGACCGACGCAGCTGCTGGTGCCCCGACCGACTACGTTGTTGACGACCCCTACTTGCCAGAGCAACCAGGCAAGCCCCCCCCTTGATCACCAGATATCGCCTATTCTTCTCTATACTGCTTGCATTAGAGTAGTGTAGCCTGTTACTGCTTTCGGTTAATCCTATTCTGCTGCATAGCCTGTCATTGTTGCTACTGTTGTTGATACCTTACCTGCAATCCTAATTGCCTAGTGTAGGATGCTAGTTTGTCATCAGTGGCCCTACATTCTCGTCTGTCTGCTATGCTACATTATTGGGCCGTGCTCGCCACGGGTGGCGATTGCGGATATGTATACTACTTGTTACATGTGACATCAGATGGATACTAAAGTCGGGTCGGCTCGTGGAGCACCCGCAGGTGATTCACGAATGGGGGCTGAAAGGATTGGCCTTCTCGACGGCCCCCTAAGTGACTCTTTGTTGTGGAGCGGCAGGGCAGGTTGTGACCACCTAGGAGAGAGGTGGGCCTGGCCCTGGTCGTCGTCCGCGGTGATCTCATAATAACACGTTTAACGAGATTGGATATTTGATCTGAGTCTGGCCACTGGCCTATACGCACTAACCAACTACGCGGGAGTAGTTATGGGTATCCCGGCGTCGTGGTATCAGCTGAAGCCTTCTTGACGTCAGCGACTGAGCGGTGCGCGCCGTGTTGGACCGCGATAACGTAACCGCCGTGATCGTGTGGGTTGCTAGGTCTGCTCGCGGCCGCGTACGCAACGTGCAGGAGCGCACTGGGCGATGGGCCCAGACCCCAGAGTGCCTAGGATTAGTCCGGCGTGCTGACCTCTCTGTTGAGCCTAGGTGGGGCTGCGACGTGTGGATCTTCCGAGGCCGGGCATGACCCAGGAAAGTGTGTCCGGCCAAAGGGGATTGAGCGTGTTGGGGAATATGTGGTGCACCCCTGCAGGGAAGTTTATCTATTCGAATAGCCGTGTCCCTCGGTAAAAGGACGACCCGGAGTTGTATTCCGACCTCATGACAACTAGAAATGGATACTTAATAAAACACACCCTTACAAGTGACAGTTATAACCCGGTGGTCGCTCTCTCGCATGGTGGCGATGAGAGGATCGACGGGTAGGATTATGCTATACGTTGTTGCTTGGTTAACTTCCAATTACTCTCTTCTATTGCTTCAAGATGGAGGCTGCCAGAAGCGTAGTCTTCGACAGGACTAGCTATCCCCCTCTTATTCTGGCATTCTGCAGTTCAGGCCACCGATATTGCCTCTTTACACATATACCATGCATATGTAGTATAGATCCTTGCTTGCGAGTACTTTGGATGAGTACTCACGGTTGCTTTCCCCCTCCTTTCCCCCTTTCCCTTCTTGCTGGTTGTCGCAACCAGATGCTGGAGCCCAGGAGCCAGACGCCACCTTCGACGACTACTACCACCAGGGCGGAGCCTACTACTACGTCCAGGACGCCGACGACCAGGAGTAGTTAGGAGGATCCCAGGCAGGAGGCCCTGCGCCTGTTCGATCTGTTGTATCCCTGTTTGTGCTAGCCATCTTATGGCACCTTGTTTAACCTATGTCTGTACTCAGATATTGTTGCTTCCGCTGACTCGTCTATGATCGAGCATTTGTATTCGAGCCCTCGAGGCCCCTGGCTTGTATTATGATGCTTGTATGACTTATTTATGTTTTAGAGTTGTGTTGTGATATCTTCCCGTGAGTCCCTGATCTTGATCGTACACGTTTGCGTGCATGATTAGTGTACGATTGAATCGGGGGCGTCACAAGTTGGTATCAGAGCCGACTGCCTGTAGGAATTCCCCTTTCCAATTCCTTGGCCGAAGTTGAGTCTAGACAAAGAAAACCGTTTTACTAACTTGGCTGTGTGGCTTACGGGCCCACGTCGCCAACTGGGTGGTATTAGGATCTTTTATTCCTCGTCTATACTCTGGGACTCTGATATCTCTTCTATTCGGGTTAAATAAAGTTTACTAACGCCGACACTTAGGATCTCGTAAATTCTGTCTACCCGGAGAGCTGGATATCTGTGCGATTTCCCTGTCGTTGATCTGATTAGTCTGATAATCATTTTCCTTTCCATTGTTTTGTTTAACCTTTCTCTCCGAGTTGTGTTAAACCTCTTATTGTCGTTTGACAAACCTGAATTTCCTCTATTTTCAGATGGACCGTTTGTTTCCACCGCGTCCTACGACACAGCTTGTGCTTCGCACTTGGGCTCGTAATGCCCCTGGTTTTCCAGCTGTCCTGATCGCTCTCATGACCAGACTTGGCTACCGTTGGTACCCTGAGTACTTGGTTTATGAGGTTTACCGCGAGTTCAACCAGGAACAGTACTATGCTGAAGTTCGGATTTATGATCAGCAGAACAACTCAGACACCGAGCTACACCTTTTTCACGGATTAGGCGTGACGATTGAGATGGCAGTCCATGATGCCGCCTACTCTGCTGTCGTACGTCTACGAGGGGAGCACAATGCTATCTTGGATGACTCTGAGTTCCGATACATTCCGTATGCACCTGCTGGAGATGCTACCGGATACTACACAGCTATCTGTGCCCCGTACGAGCCTCGTCGCTACGACCCGCGCGTTCTGATTCAGTGCACTCAGGCTCTGGATCGCACTGTTCGGGCTCTTGCCGTCGAGTTGGTTGCCACTCGAGCACGTCTCTACGATGCTATGACGCAGTTGCTGCCCGCTGTTCGTGCAGGGATACATCCGGAGCACATCCTTTATCTGCGCAGGACTCAGATGTATGCTGGTATTGACTGGCCTGCTGTTGGAGGTCACACACCGACACGTGGACCTCTTCTTACAGCTCGAGACCGGGTTCTGCATCAGAGTGCACATGGAGCACAGGATCTTTCCGCGACGAACATTCGTCGTCCGCACTCGCAGCTACCCCGTTACAGTGGTTCTCTCCGACGTTGATGTAGCCTTTGCTATCTCTCGTTGTGTACTTCCTTACCGCGTGCCTGCGCGCCGCCTAGTATGTCTAGCTTTTGATTTGCGCCGTTATGCTGTCCGCTTGTACCCGACGTTGTGTATGGATCTGTATGTCTTAATCGACTACTGTTATGTATCTATAACACTGCTTGGAGTATTGTCGTGTTACATCATACTTGTCGCTAAACACTCGCAATTGCTTTTACTAAACTACCCCCTGTTGATACTTAGCAGGATGGTTAGACCAGGTGGTCGTGGTCGTGGTCGTGCCCCTGAACGTCCACCACCACCAGACTATATGGCAGCTATGATGCAACAGTTCGAGCTCAACCGCCAGTTCATGGTTGGAATCATGGCTCAGTTTCCGCATCAGAAGAGCAACTATGACCGTAAGCACCAGGAAATGGTCTATCAACCTGGCGAACAAGCTTACCTTCGTGTCACTCCATTGAAAGGCACTCATCGGTTCGGAATCAAAGGCAAGTTAGCTCCACGCTACATTGGCCCGTTCCGTATTCTTGCCCGTCGAGGAGAAGTGGCATATCAATTGCAGTTGCCGCCAAATCTTTCTCAAGTACATGATGTCTTTCATGTATCCCAACTCCGCCGCTGCTTCAAGGATCCTATTCGAGCTGTGGATCATGAAGTGCTTGAATTACGGGAAGATCTGTCATATCCAGAATATCCCATCCGTATTCTTGATCAAGCTGAGCGTCGAACACGTCAAAAGTCAATCAAGTTCCTCAAGGTTCAGTGGTCAAATCATTCTGAAGATGAGGCCACTTGGGAACGCGAGGATCGTCTTCGCGATGAATACCCCGCTTTGTTTCTTTCTACCTCCTAAATCTCGGGACGAGATTTCTTGTAGTGGAGGAGATTTGTAACACCCCCTGTATTAAGCTACAGTGATCACCCTTTTGATGAGGCCATGTCATCATGATTAATAGTGCATAATCATCATTAGCATCATATTGCATTTCAACTCTTAAGTCAAATTCAAATTTAAATGAAAGTGGAATATAAAAGTTGTCCAACATAGAAACTAAAATGTCAGATAAATAACAAATATTCCAGAGGCTATTCTAAAATTGAAACCAGCATCATTGGAATTGGATAAGTGACTCGAACAACCTCAAACAGTGGATAAAGATAATATTTAATAACCATTTATTAAATCTGAAATAAATATGGAATTATGTTTTGTCCAAACTAATTTTAGGTGTTAAGGAATAATGCACTGGTATTTATGAAATAGGTCACACTTTTTACAAAAACCATTTTGAGGCCTAGCTATTTACTAGATTGAGAAAGGAGAATAAAGAAAAGGAAAAAGAAACATAAAAGGATAAAGGAGAGAGCCCCTCCCAACTGGGCCGTGGCCCAGCTGGCCTCCACCAGCCCACTGGCCCATCAGGCCCACCCCCACTCTCCCCTTATCCCCTGGACCCCGAAACCCTAACCGGCCACCACTCCACTTCCCCCCCCCCACTCCCCCTCGTCAGCCCCCACCTCCCGATCCAGATCGGGATCGGGATCGCGGGAACGACCCCGCGCCCTCGCCGCACGACGCCACCGCCCGGAGCGCTCCCCCGCCGGTCTGCTTCCCATCCGGCGCCGTCCGGCACCGCCTCTCCCTCCCCGCCGACGACCTCGTCCCCGACGTGCCCTCGCTCGGGCCCGAGCCCAGCGCGCTCGCCCCGACGCGCCCGACCGCGCCCCGTCTCCGCCTCGTCTCCGACGCCGTCGCCCTTGGACCTCGCCGCCTCGCCGGACTCCACCGACGCCGGCCTCCCTGTCGACCCGTCGTCTCCGGCCTCCACCCCGAGCCCCTCCTCGCGCTCGACGCCGACGCCCCGCCTCGACCCCGTCGCCGACCCCCCCTCCACGAGCTCGAGCCCGCTGCCCCGTCCCTGCAAATCTCGGTGAGGCCCCAGGCCTCCCCCTCCCCTGCCCCGTGCACGCGCACGCGCGCCGCCCCGCATCCACGCTCACCGCCGGCCCCCAGCGCTCCTCCCCGCGGCCGCCTCTCCACCAGCCACGGCCGGCGCGCCCCGCTCCGGCCTCTGGCCCTCGCCACCACCCCCGGCCGGCCACCGCACCCTGGCCTCGGCCAGTGCGTGCGCGCGCGCCCACGCGTGCCTGGCCGCGCCCGCGCGCCCGCCCGCGCCCGTGTGGCCATTCGGGCCACAGACAGGTGGGGCCTAATGCCCCTGAGCCACTGACCAAACGGGCCCACGGCCCAGAAACGATTTTAAGAAAATAAAAATAAAAATAAATAAAATAATTAATTAGTTAGGTTAATTAACCCTAATCAGACTAATTTAATTAATTAATTAGTTTAGTTAATTGTTAATTAGTTAATTAAACCTAATTAACCTAACAGCCTATGACAGGTGGGACCCACCCTGTCAGGTGGCTGTTGACGTCAGCATGATGTCATGCTGACGTCATCAATCACTATTTCGGATAATGTTGAATTAAATAGTTAATTAAATTTTAGAAATTAATAAAAACTTTAGAAAATCATATTAAATAAACCGTAACTCCGATGAAAATATTTTATACATGAAACTTGCTCAGAACGACGATACGAACCCGGATACGCCCTCTGTATTCCCGTCAGACGCCCGCAACTATGAGAACGTTGAACAATTAGACCGATTTCGATAAATGAATAGTGTCCAACCCTAATTAAATAAATCCGAATAAATTCCTAAATTAACTAAATCGCTTAGTTAGGCTGTATATCACCCTGGCCCTGCGTTTAGACATGTCATGCATCCCTGTTGCATCATTGCCGTGTGTTTACTGTTTCTTCCCCCTCTTCTCTTCGGTAGACTACGAGACCGACGCAGCTGCTGGTGCCCCGACCGACTACGTTGTTGACGACCCCTACTTGCCAGAGCAACCAGGCAAGCCCCCCCCTTGATCACCAGATATCGCCTATTCTTCTCTATACTGCTTGCATTAGAGTAGTGTAGCCTGTTACTGCTTTCCGTTAATCCTATTCTGATGCATAGCCTGTCATTGTTGCTACTGTTGTTGATACCTTACCTGCAATCCTAAATGCCTAGTGTAGGATGCTAGTTTGTCATCAGTGGCCCTACATTCTCGTCTGTCTGCTATGCTACATTATTGGGCCGTGCTCGCCACGGGTGGCGATTGCGGATATGTATACTACTTATTACATGTGACATCAGATGGATACTAAAGTCGGGTCGGCTCGTGGAGCACCCGCAGGTGATTCACGAATGGGGGCTGAAAGGTTTGGCCTTCTCGACGGCCCCCTAAGTGACTCTTTGTTGTGGAGCGGCAGGGCAGGTTGTGACCACCTAGGAGAGAGGTGGGCCTGGCCCTGGTCGTCGTCCGCGGTGATCTCATAATAACACGTTTAACGAGATTGGATATTTGATCTGAGTCTGGCCACTGGCCTATACGCACTAACCAACTACGCGGGAGTAGTTATGGGTATCCCGGCGTCGTGGTATCAGCTGAAGCCTTCTTGACGTCAGCGACTGAGCGGCGCGCGCCGTGTTGGACCGCGATAACGTAACCGCCGTGATCGTGTGGGTTGCTAGGTCTGCTCGCGGCCGCGTACGCAACGTGCAGGAGCGCACTGGGCGATGGGCCCAGACCCCAGAGTGCCTAGGATTAGTCCGGCGTGCTGACCTCTCTGTTGAGCCTAGGTGGGGCTGCGACGTGTGGATCTTCCGAGGCCGGGCATGACCCAGGAAAGTGTGTCCGGCCAAAGGGGATCGAGCGTGTTGGGGAATATGTGGTGCACCCCTGGAGGGAAGTTTATCTATTCGAATAGCCGTGTCCCTCGGTAAAAGGACGACCCGGAGTTGTATTCCGACCTCATGACAACTAGAAATGGATACTTAATAAAACACACCCTTACAAGTGACAGTTATAACCCGGTGGTCGCTCTCTCGCATGGTGGCGACGAGAGGATCGACGGGTAGGATTATGCTATACGTTGTTGCTTGGTTAACTTCCAATTACTCTCTTCTATTGCTTCAAGATGGAGGCTGCCAGAAGCGTAGTCTTCGACAGGACTAGCTATCCCCCTCTTATTCTGGCATTCTGCAGTTCAGTCCACCGATATTGCCTCTTTACACATATACCATGCATATGTAGTATAGATCCTTGCTTGCGAGTACTTTGGATGAGTACTCACGGTTGCTTTCCCCCTCCTTTCCCCCTTTCCCTTCTTGCTGGTTGTCGCAACCAGATGCTGGAGCCCAGGAGCCAGACGCCACCTTCGACGACTACTACCACCAGGGCGGAGCCTACTACTACGTCCAGGACGCCGACGACCAGGAGTAGTTAGGAGGATCCCAGGCAGGAGGCCCTGCGCCTGTTCGATCTGTTGTATCCCTGTTTGTGCTAGCCATCTTATGGCACCTTGTTTAACCTATGTCTGTACTCAGATATTGTTGCTTCCGCTGACTCGTCTATGATCGAGCATTTGTATTCGAGCCCGCGAGGCCCCTGGCTTGTATTATGATGCTTGTATGACTTATTTATGTTTTAGAGTTGTGTTGTGATATCTTTCCGTGAGTCCCTGATCTTGATCGTACACGTTTGCGTGCATGATTAGTGTACGATTGAATCGGGGGCGTCACATATACATATAGAGAGAACTCGACACGCTAGCTAGTAAGCAAATGAAGGAACCATTAATTACACAAGATCATCATGAACATATACAGAGAGAAGTGACCTCTCTTTCTCCGAGAGATTGGTCGAACAACAAGTTTTCGTATATCTATCCGATGCTACTATATATATACAATATTACATCTCTTACAATCCCAAACATCTAAAATCCATTTCAATTTCCAGATGGTATTCTCCCTTCTCATTTATGACGTGGTCAAGAAAGAATCCCTCCAATTCCTCTTGAATTGCTCGTATGCGATCATGTGGTAGGAGTTCATCCCGCATCTGCCACATCTAATTTAAAGAAGGGGGTCAATACATATATATGAATGAAACTCGACACAAATGATGGTAATAGAATAAAATTGTGAATATTATTGTTTACGTACTTCATATTGTCGGTCAGAATAGCCCCGCTCAGAGGTCGATTGGCGGATGAACTCGCAAACGTAGTATCCACATAAATTATTCCCGCCTTCCTGCCACAAGCACTTTACGAGAATAGAGTTCAATCAAACTGATAATCAAGCATGATAAATGATATTGATGAAACTAAAATCAATGGGAGATGCGCGGAACTAGCTAGTACTACTTACTTTCGGGTGTGTAAATCGCAGCTCCCTCGGCAGTCCCGGAACCATTCCGGTGAACTCTTTCGAAACCCTGCCAGACAAAGAAAATAATTACTTGATATCCGGAAATAAACAAAGTTGCCGATATGATATGGTGCGATAATGATCGATTGAACTTACTTCTGGAGCATTGCAGTCATGTCCGCATACTTATTGGAATCTTTTCGTCTCAAGTCTAAGACAGTTACTACTCCCCGGTCAAGCTTAATCTCTAGCAGAATAAAGTGGAAGCTGCGCACGCATGCATACCTTATCAATTACATTACTATAACCTCGAGTAAGCGAAACCGAATATGCACAAGACAGTAACACTCACTTGAAGTTGTAAGGAAAGAGTATTTTCCCTTTGTTTTGATTTTGAAGTAACGATTTTAGCAAGTTGTCCTCAGTATCTTTGTCTTTGTTTTGAACCGACCATTCATTTATGGTATTTGGGTTAATGAACCCAATGTCATAGATTTGGGCTTTTTTGCATTCGACGATCTTCAGTCTGCATAATATAGCGAGGATAATTATATATACATGCAATGAAAGAGCTGAGCTATAGAGACTTAATTACAGAGGTAATACTTACAGACAGTAGCAAGTCATGAGTTGTTTGTCGAGGGCGTCTTGATTGAATAATTGGAATAACTCCACAAATTCAACAGTCATCACCTCAGTTCCAACGAGGTCATGCTTCTCTTTAATTCCCAGCATCAAACTATCCTTCCCAGACTTCCTGCAGGTATCCATGTACCATTCATGCAATCTTCGTATCATCATTGTTAGAGGAGCATGATCAGGTTTGAGAGAGGCTTCCCGTACTCGTATCTGAAGATATCTACTACCTCTAACATTTCAAACTGTACATCATCGCCCAGGTAATCAGCAGGATTGGTACCGGGCACTAGCCCCGGATGATTAGCGATGATATTGCTAGACACCTTGAGCGGGGGGCACGATTGCTTCGCCTGTTCGCTGAGCTGGGGAATTTTTTTCCCACTTTTTCGTTTTGCTAGCTTTGCATCACTGCAAGTACTTCCCGACCGCTGCACTTCCTTATATGTCCTTTCAATAATGCGCTCATAGTTGGATTGCGGCGGAGGCGGTGGTGGTCGCTTCAGGGCATCCAGAGTGCGCTTCACTTTCACTGGATCTACCTTTTCCTTCGGAGGTGGAGGTTTCCATTCAAAATGGGCCTGCACTTCGACTGCCACGATTTCATCGGTTTCCTCGTCAGTCCTCTCATATGGTAACTTTGGAAGAGGCTTCAGGTTTGGACCAGCTTTGAATTTCTTCCCGCCTCTTGTACTGCTAGCCGCCGGAGCGGCGGCGTCTCTCTTCTACCGTTACTGACGCGGCGGAGTCCGCTGACATGCCGAAGGAGGCGGAGTGCTCCGACGCGCCGGAGGAGGCGGAGGAGGAGGCGGAGTGCCCTTACGCGCCGGAGGAGGTGGAGGAGGAGGCGGACTGCCCTGATCACTCGTCGTCGGAGGAGGAGGAGGAGGAGGCGGAGTGCCCTGACTTGCCAGAGGAGGAGGAGGAGGCGTCCAGTTTGGAAGCTTGATGTACTCCTTTCTCCATAGATAGGTACTCCTTAAAGCATTTTCCAGATGAATCTCCCCTTCACCTGTAGGGTAGTCAAGCTCCAGCTCCTCAAGTCCCTCCATTATTTCATCCACCGTCACAACAGCATAGTGATATGTCTCCAACGTATCTATAATTTTTGATTGTTCCATGCTGTTATATTACATTCTTGGATGTTTTACAATCATTTTATAATCATTTTATATCATTTTTTGGTACTAACCTATTGACATAGTGCCCAGTGCCAGTTGTTGTTTTCTGCATGTTTTTTACATTGCAGGAAATCAATACCAAACGGAGTCCAAATGCAGCGAAACTTTTTGCGGATTTTTTTGGACCAGAAGACATCCAGTGGGCCGGAGAAGCACCTGGGGGGTGCTCCGAGGGGAGCACAACCCACCAGGGCGCGCCTGGAGGCCCAGGCGCGCCCAGGTGGGTTGTGCCCACCTCGGGGGCCTCCCACACCGCCTCTTTGATCTATAAATACCCCAATATTCCATAAACCCTAGGGGAGTCGACGAAAATCAATTCCAGCCGCCGCAAGTTCCAGAACCACCAGATCCAATCTAGGCACCATCACGGAGGGGTTCATCATCCTCATTGGTGCCTCTCCGATGATGCGTGAGTAGTTCATTGTAGACCTTCGGGTGTGTAGTTATTAGCTAGATGGCTTTCTCTCTCTCATTTGATTCTCAATACAATGGTCTCTTGGAGATCCATATGATGTAACTCTTTTTTTGCGGTGTGTTTGTTGGGATCCGATGAACTTTGAGTTTATGATCAGATCTATCTTTTTATCCATGAAAGTTATTTGAGTCTTCTTTGATCTCTTATATGCATGATTGCTTATAGCCTCGTATTTCTTCTCTGATATTTGGGTTTTGTTTGGCCAACTTGATCTATTTATCTTGCAATGGGAAGAGGTGCTTTGTGATGGGTTCGATCTTACGGTGCTTGATCCCAATGGCAGAAAGGGAAACGACACGTATGTATCCTTGCCATTAAGGATAACAAGATGGGGTCTATTTCTACATAAATAGATCTTGTCTACATCATGTCATCGTTCTTATTGCATTACTCCGTTTCTCCTTGAACTTAATACACTAGATGCATGCTGGATAGCGGTCGATGTGTGGAGTAATAGTAGTAGATGCAGGCAGGAGTCGGTCTACTAATCTTGGACGTGATGCCTATATAATGATCATTGCCTGAATATTGTCATGAGTATTTGAAGTTCTATCAATTGCCCAACAGTAATTTGTTTCCACCGTTTGCTATTTTTCTCGAGAGAAGCCACTAGTGAAAACTACGGCCCCCGGGTCTCTTCTTTAATATATTTGCCTTCAAGATCTATTTTGCTATTCGCTCTTTTATTTGTTTGCAACTTTTATTTTCAGATCTATTAATCCAAAAACCCAAAAATACCTCGCTGAATTTTATTTGCTTTTATTTGCATCTTTCAATCTACTACAATTTGATCTATCTTGTTACCCGAAAGGGATTGACAACCCCTTTAACACGTCGGGTTGCAAGTATTTGTTCTTTGTGTGCAGGAGCTGTTTACGTGGTGTTGCGTGGTTCTCCTACTAGTTCGATAACCTTGGTCTCATCACTGAGGGAAATACCTACCGTCGCTGTGCTGCATCATCCCTTCCTCTCTGGGGAAAAAACGACGTAGTTCTAGCAGACATCAAGAGGAGTTTCTGGCGCCGTTGCCGGGGAGACATCATCAACATCAACCAGGTTCCTAATCACAAATCTCATCTCCTTGCAATTTACATTATTTGCCATTTTCCTCTCGTTTTTCTCTCCCCCACTTCACAAAAATTTGCCGTTTTATTCTTCCTCTTTTTCGTTCGCCGTTTTCTCGTCAGATCTGTTTTTGAGTGCAATCTTGTTGCGAAGTCACCATGACTCAAGAGAACACAAAGTTGTGTGATTTCTCAAATACCAACAACAACGATTTTATTAGCACTCCGATTGCTCCTCCCGCCACTAGCGTGGAGACTTGTGATATTAATACTGCTTTGTTGAATCTTGTTATGAAAGATCAGTTTTCCGGTACTCCTAATGAGGATGCCGCGTCCCATCTTAACACATTCGTGGAATTATGCGATATGCAAAAGAAAAAAGATGTAGACAATGATGTTGTGAAGTTGAAATTATTTCCGTTTTCTTTGCGAGATCACACAAAAATTTGGGTTTCCTCTTTGCCTCGCAATAGTATCGATTCTTGGAATAAGTGTAAGGATGCTTTTATTACTAAGTTTTTTCCACCCGCGAAAATCATTTCCCTTAGAACCCAGATCATGAATTTCAAGAAACTTGAGCATGAGCATGTTGCACAATCTTGGGAAAGGATGAAAATGATGCTAAGGAATTGCCCAACTCATGGGTTAAATCTTTGGATGATCATACAAATTTTTTATGCGGGATTGAATTTTGTTTCTCGTAATCTTTTAGATTCTGCCGCGGGGGGTACTTTTATGGAAATTACTTTAGGTGAAGCTACTAAATTACTAGATAACATCATGGCAAATTATTCACAATGGCATACCGAAAGGGCTCCTACTAGTAAAAAAGTTAATTCGGTAGAAGAAATAAATTCTTTGAGTGAAAAAGTTGATGCTCTTATGAAGTTGGTTGCTAATAAAAATGCTTCTATTGATTTTAATGATATGCCTTTGTCTACTTTGATTGAGCAAAATAGTGATGCCATAGATGTGAACTTTATTTCGCAAAACAACTTTAATAACAATGCTTATAGAGGTAATTTTAATCCTAGGCCTTTTCCTAGTAATTCCACAAATAATTATGGTAGTTCCTATGGTAATCCTTCTTATAATAATAATAGGAAGACCTCTGATCTTGAGAATAATATTAAAGAATTTATCAATACTCAAAAAGTTTTCAATCCTACAATCGAAGAAAAGCTGAATAAGATTGATGATATGTCTAGAAGTATTGATAGAATTTCTCATGATGTGGAAAATCTCAAGATGAAAATTTTTGTGCCTAAGGTTGAGGAATCTATTAAAGCTCTTTATGTTTCTATGGATGAAAGTAAGAAAAGAACCGCTATGCTTAGATCTAGACGAGAATTTTTAGAAAAAGCGTTTTCTAGTGATTGCTTTCATAAAAATGATGAAGATCTTAAAATGATTGGTGTTTCTTCTATTGATTCCTTGTTTGGTAAAATTAAGATTGATGATAAAGGGACTGGAGAAGAGTAAACTTTAGCTAGAAGGCGTCCCGATAATTTGGAGGGTGAAAATCTTGTTGAAAATTTTGATAAAAGTGGGTTTGAAGAGGTCAAGACTTTAACTAGTGATGTGCCCACTATTTTGGATTACAAAGACTTTAATTATGATAGTTGCTCTTTAGTTGATTGTATTTCTTTGTTGCAATCCATGATAAATTCACCCCATGCCTATGAACAAAATAAAGCTTTTACTAAACATATTGTTGATGCTAAGATGAAAGTTTTTGAAGAAAAGTTGGAATTAGAAGTTTCAATTCCTAGAAAACTACATGATGAATGGGAACCTACTATCAAAGTCAAGATTAAAAATTATGAGTGTTTTGCTTTATGTGACTTGGGTGCTAGTGTTTCTACAATTCCTAAATCTTTGTGTGATGTGCTTGGACTTACCGATATTGAAGAATGCTCTTTAAATTTGCACTTGGCAGATTCTACTATTAAAAAGCCTATGGGAAGAATTAATGATGTTCTTATTCTTGCAAATAGGAATTATGTGCCCATAGATTTTATTGTTCTTGATATTGATTGCAATCCGTCTTGCCCAATTATTCTTGGTAGACCGTTTTTACGTACTATTGGTGCCGTGATTGATATGAAAGAAGGCAATATTAAATTTCAATTTACACTAAGGAAGGGTATGGAGCACTTCCCTAGGACAAGAATTAGGCCACCTTATGAATCAATCATGAGGGCATCTTATGGATCTCGAAGCAAAGTTGACAACACGTAGATCTTTTGCGTTATGCCTAGCTAGGGGCGTAAAACGATAGCGCTCGTTGGGAGGCAACCCAACTTGTATCTTTTTCCTTTTTGGTTTTCTTGCTGTTTGAAATAAAATACCCAATTATGCCTCTGATTAGATGTGTTTTTGTGGTTTAAATTAGTGTTTGTGCCAAGCAAAGCCTTTGGGTTGATTTGGGTGATAGTCGATTTGATCTTGCTGGAAAACAGAAACTTTTGCGCTTAGGAAAACAATTCTTATTTTTTTTACAGAAAAGTGCTTTTGAGTTGATTCTTTTTGAATAAGATTAATAAATAAATTTCTCACGTTGTCCTAATTTTTCAGAATTTTTGGAGTTACAGAAGTATTCGAAGTTTTTAGATTGCTACAGACTGTTCTGTTTTTGACAGATTCTGTTTTCTTTGCGTTGTGTGCTTGTTTTGATGATTCTATGGTTTTCTTTGAAGAGTTTTTGCCATAGAAAAGTTGGAATACAGTATATATAATGCAAAAATAAAATATGAATGGGTTTGCAACAGTACTTAAAGTAGTGATTTGTTTTCTTATACTAACGGATCTCACGAAGGTTTTGTTGAGTTTTGTGTGATTGAAGTTTTCAAGTTTTGGGTGATATTACGATGGATGAAGGAATAAGGATTAGCAAAAAGGTAAGCTTGGGGATGCCCGAGGCACCCCAAGGTAATATTCAAGAAGTATCAAGCAACTAAGCTTGGGGATGCCCCCCCGAGTGGCATCCCCTCTTTCTTCTAACGACCATCGGTATTTCACTTGGAACTATATTTTTATTCGTGACATATTATGAGTTTTGCTTGGAGCGTCTTGTATGATTTGAGTCTTTGCTTGTTTTGCTTTTTATTTTAAGTCTTGAATCCTTGCTGGACACACCTTTTTGAGAGAGCCAAAAATTATGCTATGCTTGCTCCTATGCTTCACTTAAATTTTTAGAGCCTTGGAATTGCTCTAGTGCTTCACTTATATCTTTTTGAGCACGGTGTGCTTTGTTATTTTTGAAGAAATGCTCTCATGCTTCACTTAGATTTATTTGGGAGTTAGTAAAATTTTGAAGAAATTCTCTCTTGCTTCACTTAGATTAATTTGAGAGAAAGAAATATTATGCTCATGTTCTTCACTTATATTTGTTTGAGCTTATTAAAAGCAACATATGAAACTAGTCCCAAAGTGATAGATATCCAAGAAGGATATAATAAAAACTTTCATGAAGATCATTGTACAAAATAAACTTGATTCTTAGTAATAGTTTTGAGATATGATGATGGTGATATGTGAGTCATGTTAATGAGTAATTATGCTTTAGTAAGAATATTGGTGTTAAGGTTTGTGATTCCATATGCAAGTACGAAAGTCAATAGTTATGCAATGAAATTATATCTTACTTATGGTGCATTATTCGGTGTTACTTATGCTTAATGCTTGCTTACGAGATTATTCGTTTCTTGGTTGGGCGCTTCTCAATCTTTTTGCTAGCTTTCATTTGCACCAAGTATGATCACTACTTGTGCATCCAAAACCCTTTAAACCAGTTTTGCCATATGAGTCCACTATACCTACCTATATGCGGTATTTCCGTGCCGTTCTAAGCAAATTTGTACGTGCCATCTCTAATTTTCAAAATAAATTTCTCTTTTGTGTGCTCGTACCGCTTGCGAGGCGGTGAGGGGTGGCTGATATTTTCCATGCTAGATGTGTTATTCTCACGATGAGTGTTTATCCACTTGTCATTGCATGAGAGTATGGCAAAGGTATTAGGGATGCCCAGTCCTGAAATGAAAAATGAACTTACTTTATGTTGTCAAATAATAAATTCCTTGGAAAGTGTTGGTATCGAGGGCACCTGTGGATACGGCTAGCCATGGAAAGTGAAAGAAATGGTGGAAAAAGGAATAAACTTTATTTTCTGTTTGGGAACCGCCTATGATATATCTAGCATGGAAAGTGTGGGGAGCTCTAAGTCGTTTTCGTTGGTGGGAAAAGTATGCGTCTCAAAATGTTTTTATCTCTCAATTTAAGCTTTGAGCTCTGGCACCTCTACAAATCCCTACTTCCCTCTGCGAAGGGTCTTTCTTTACTTTATGCAATTTTTATTTTTAATTTGAGTCTCCATCTTCTCTTATAAAGCACCAACTAAGGGGCACTATGATCGTACTTGAGCATTGGGTGTAGCTAATATTCGAGTGTGTTTCATGAATAGATCAATGATTGAGCATGATGGGCTAGTGATAACTTGCTTTAGCGTTGATATTTTGAAAGACATGGTTGCTTGTTGATATGCTTGAGTATTTAAGTTATCATGTCAAAACTAGACTATTGCTTTGAACCATATAAAAGTCCACATGTCCATGCTATTAAGAAAAGAATATGTGATGAACATGTTAGGCAGCATTCCACATCAAAAATTCTGTTTTATCATGTACCTACTCGAGGACGAGCAGGAATTAAGCTTGGGGATGCTGATACATCTCCAACGTATCTATAATTTTTTATTGTTCCATGCTATTATATTATCATTCTTGGATGTTTTACAATCATTTTATATCATTTTTTGGTACTAACCTATTGACATAGTGCCCAGTGCCAGTTGCTGTTTTCTGCATGTTTTTTACAGCGCAGGAAATCAATACCAAACGGAGTCCAAACGCAGCGAAACTTTTTGTGGATTTTTTTGGACCAGAAGACATCCAGTGGGCTGGAGAAGCACTTGGGGGGTGCTCCAAGGGGAGCACAACCCACCAGGGCGCGCCCTGGTGGGTTGTGCTCCACCTCGGGGGCCTCCCGCACCGCCTCTTTGCTCTATAAATACCCCAATATTCCATAAACCCTAGGGGAGTCGACGAAAATCAATTCCAGCCGCCGCAAGTTCCAGAACCACCAGATCCAATCTAGACACCATCACGGAGGGGTTCATCATCCTCATTGGTGCCTCTCCGATGATGCGTGATTATTTCATTGTAGACCTTGGGTCCGTAGTTAGTAGCTAGATGTCTTTCTCTCTCTCGTTTGATTCTCAATACAATGGTCTCTTGGAGATCCATATGATGTAACTTTTTTTTGCGGTGTGTTTGTTGGGATCCGATGAACTTTGAGTTTATGATCAGATCTATCTTTTTATCCATGAAAGTTATTTGAGTCTTCTTTGATCTCTTATATGCGTGATTGCTTATAGCCTCATATTTCTTCTCCGATATTTGGGTTTTGTTTGGTTAACTTGATCTATTTATCTTCCAATGGGAAGAGGTGCTTTGTGATGAGTTCGATCTTACGGTGCTTGATCCAATTGGCAGAAAGGGAAACGACACGTATGTATCGTTGCCATTAAGGATAATAAGATGGGGTCTATTTCTACATAAATAGATCTTGTCTACATCATGTCATCGTTCTTATTGCATTACTCCGTTTCTCCATGAACTTAATACACTAGATGCATGCTGGATAGCGGTCGATGTGTGGAGTAATAGTAGTAGATGCAGGCAGGAGTCGGTCTACTAATCTTGGACGTGATGCCTATATAATGATCATTGCCTGAATATTGTCATGAGTATTTGAAGTTCTATCAATTGCCCAACAGTAATTTGTTTCCACCGTTTGCTATTTTTCTCGAGAGAAGCCACTAGTGAAAACTAAGGCCCCCGGGTCTCTTCTTTAATATATTTGCCTTCAAGATCTATTTTTCTATTCGCTCTTTTATTTGTTTGCAACTTTTATTTTCAGATCTATTAATCCAAAAACCCAAAAATACCTCGCTGAATTTTATTTGCTTTTATTTGCATCTTTCAATCTACTACAATTTTATCTATCTCGTTACCCGGAAGGGATTGACAACCCCTTTAACACGTCGGGTTACAAGTATTTGTTCTTTGTGTGCAGGAGCTGTTTACGTGGTGTTGCGTGGTTCTCCTACTGGTTCGATAACTTTGGTCTCATCACTGAGGGAAATACCTACCGTCGCTGTGCTGCATCATCCCTCCCTCTCTGGGGAAAAACCGACGTAGTTCTAGCAGACATCACATTGCCATGTGGAATCGGACGGCAATGAAAAGTTCCCTCAGCTTGAGGAGGTGCAACAGAGCCGGCCGCCACCTTCAAGGTCAGGTTCTGGCATTTCGTCATTATCTCGCAATGTTCAGCCTTCGTGATACTATCCATGGAGTAGTGAGGAGCCGTCAAATCAGGCTGAACGAGCTCCATGGAAGCCACGCTGCTTCTCCGCTGAGATGGTGGGGTAGCTTCTGGGGCAGCGTCGAAGCAAGGATCTTCGTGCCGCTGAGATGGTTGGCCGGTAGCTCGCTGGCTCTCAAGTTCCTCTAGCTTTGCTATTCTTGCATTGAGCTTCTACATTGAGCTCGCTTCCACTTTCCTCTTTCTCTCTCGGCTTCTGTAACCACTGCTCTCGGGAAACCCATGCAACCATGGAACGGAGCCTGGTGTGCCTCGTGTTCGTCCAGGGTGCTCAGGATTCCTGAGGGCCTCTGTCAGCTCGTCCTTCTCTCTGTCGGGAATGAACGTCCCTTCCTGCGCTGCCCTGATATATTCCTGAAGCTTCTTCATGGGTATTACAAGTTGCTAGTCCGTCCAACGACACTCCCCTGTTTCTGGGTCCAAAGTTCCCCCAACCCCGAAGAACCAAGTCCTTGAACGATCTGGGCAGTTCAATGTCGCTGGTTGGACCCCTTTAGCAAGCAGGTCTTGCTCAGCTTTGTCCCACAATGGCCGGGCTTTGTAGTAGCCACCTGACCCCGCGTGATGGTGATACTTCTTCTTTGCAGCATTTTTCTTGTTTGTCTCTGACCTTTTCTTACCCTTATCCGATTTCTTGTAGGCCACAAATGCGGGCCAGTGATCTCTTATCTTCTCATATCGGCCGGTGAATTCTGGAGTCTTCCCTTTGTCGACAAACTTTGTGTTCAACTCTTTCTTCCAGTTACTGAATAGATCTGCCATCTTCTTCAGAGCAAACGCCTTGACCTTTGGCTCTATAACTGGCTTATTCGGATCCTCCTCTGGCGGTAGGCAGAAATTTGCCATCAGCGAGGTCCAAAGATCACCTTTCAGTCTATCCTGGACATAAGAAACTTCAGGGTCATCCTTGCTCTTATTCCATTGCTGGACGCTGATCGGGACGCTGTCCCTAACAATAGCTCTGCACTGATGTACAAATGCGTCCTTGGTCCGCTTGGGAGCAATCGGTTGGCCATCGTCCGCGATTTCTGTGATCGTGAACCTTTCATCCTGGCGCAACCTTTTCTTCGGGCTTCGTCTCCTTACGGAAGTTTGGCTCAATCCGGAGGGCTATAAAAGAAGAAAGAAGCGTTAATATATGTACATACCAAAACAATTAATGCATCAAGTCAGCACAGGCTTAATTAATATATATACCTCGCCGGACTTTGCAACAGCTCCCTCCTCTGTTCGGTCACCGGAGCCATCATCATGGTCTTCTTCCTCTGCCATTCGGTCACCGGAGCCGTCATGATCTCCTTCCTCCTCCATTGTTGGATTACCGGAGCCATCATCCTCTCCTTCCTGACCATCGGTGTCGTTGAGAAACGACAAGGGATCACCTCCGTCGCGGATTATATCCCCCAACAACTCTTCTTGTTCTAAGTCTCTGTCCATAGTTTCTGCAAATATTACAACATGGCAATATACAAACATGAGAGATGGATATATTAGTGGCAAACATAGACCTAGCTAATCACAACAAGGAATCATATGCATATATGAGCAATGGATTAGTTGTGGACCGCCTCTCTCATGCATGTCCGACGTCCCCCCTCATGTCGAAGTTATCGGGTAGGGGCGGGAGGGGGTAGGAGAGCGACAACGCTCTTTCTTCTAGGAGAGGACACTTTGCAAAAAATAATCGCTATGCAGGAGATCAAACTATCCATGCATTCTCCCCCATTGACCTATGCCGGCAACGATAGATCGACAACAACGCTCTTTCTTCTAGGGTTTGGGGTGGCCTCGACAACGCTTCTAGGGTTTGGGGTGGCCTCGACAACGCTATTTTAACTTGGTAAATTTGGGTGGCCTCGACAACTCTTCTAGGGTTTGGGGTGGCCTCGACAACGCTTTTTCAGTCCCGGTTTGGGTGGACTCGAGAGTTGGCCGGGCGAGAGGGGGTTGATCGACGTCCCCCCTCATGTCGAAGTTACCAGAGTTTTCTATATGAAAAAAAAATCCACATGACATGTCCGACGAGTGGACCGCCTCTCTCTCATGCATGTCCGACGTCCCCCCTCATGTCGAAGTTATTGGGGAGGGGGTAGATTGACAACGACGTCGCTCTTTCTTCTAGGGTTTGGGTGGCCTCGAGAGTTGGCGGGCGACCGTACCGGGAGTAAGTAACATTTTAACTCATTTTCAATATATGAACATTTTAACTTAGTAACTTAGTAAATTTTAACTAATTTCTATGAATAAAAAATATATTCTATGAATAAAAAAACATCATATGATCATTTTCTATATATATATACATCCATCCATCCATCCACATCCATGCATACATATGAACAAAAAAACATCATATGATCATCTATGAACAAAAAAACATCATATGATCATCTATGAACAAAAAAAAACATCATATGACATCTATGAACAAAAAAAATCATCATATATATGAAAAAAAAAATTATGGAAAAAAACATCATATGATCATATACACATACATATCATCATATAAACATACATATCATCTATGAACGAACAAATCATCATGCATATATATGAAAAAAAAACAGGGGCGCGGGAGGGAGGAGGACATGGAGGGCGCCGGCCGGACCGAACGGAGAGGAGGGGCGGCATCGTCGGGGCAGGGGCGCGGGGTCGGCGGTGAGGACGGCGACGACGACGACGGGGCAGGGGCGCGGGCTCGGGGGGCAGGGGCGACGGTGACGACGGGGGCGCGCGGGGCAGTTGCGCGGGCTCAGGCTCGGGGCAGGGGCGACGGCGACGACGGGGGTGGGCCGGGGCAGGGGCGATGGCGACGGCGACGGCGGACGGCATCGGGGCAGCCTGGCGGCGTCGATGTGCTCGGCGTCGTCGGGGCAACTGGTAGATGAAAACTGAAAATTTCTAAGTGTTTGCTTATATAAACGAAGCATTGGTCCCGGTTCGTGGCACCAACCGGGACCAATGCCCCCCTTTAGTCCCGGTTCGTGCCACCAACCGGCACCAAAGGTCAGTTTTCGTCAGCCCAAAGGGCGGGAAGCAGAGACCTTTGGTCCCGGTTGGTGGCACCAACCGGGACTAAAGGGTGGCATTGGTCCCGGTTGGTGCCACGAACCGGGACCAAAGGCACCCATTAGTCCCGGTTAGTGCCACCAACCGGGACCAAAGGCCTTGTGCTGTAACTGGCGCAGTGCGGTGGGATGTTTAATTCCACCTCGCTAGCTGAGAGGGGCTCGGAGTGGTTTATAAGCGCCGCTGCGCCAACCACTTCAAGCTCCTCTCTACTGCAGGCCTACGGGCCTAAATGCACTCTCTGTGCCTGTGGGCCTACTGCGGGCCTTCATCCTGGCCCAACTAGCGGGTTGGGTTTCTAGTCGTATACATGCCGTGGTGGCCCAGTAGGCGGCATTTTTTTAAAAAAAATTCCAGTATTTTTGTTTTATTTATTTTCTTTTGTTTCTACTTACAGATAAATACTTAGAGTTTTTGAGTGATTCTTTTTGCTTTAGGTCACAAAAATTATAAACTTTCTGTTAGTGACATTAGTTTTCAAATTTGAATTCTTTGTAATTTGTGTGAATCACTAGTTTGTGAATAACTTTACTTTAAAAATAGATTTTTGAGTGATTCTTTTTTCTGCTATTTAATATTAGTGCGTTTTATCATTATATTCAATTTGGTAATCTTTTAGGTTATTTTAAATGGGTGTTTTAATCAAAAACATATTTTGTTATTTTAGTTTGCTATTAAAGTTTCTAACAAGAAATACTTTATGTAAATTCTTTTTGCTATTAATGTTTTGAATAAAAGAATATTTTAATTGATTCTTTTTAGTTCATTCTTTTTTGCTATTAGAGTTTTATAAAAGTTTTATAGTTCATTCTTTTTGCTATTAGTTCATTCTTTGAGCTAAATGACCCTGAAATTGAAAAGCACTGCAAATGAAGTCTGAACAGGTTGAAAGTTGGCATGGTATCATCATTTCACCCACATAGCATGTGCTAAAAAGTTAAGAGGGTTACGGCAAAAACTGGATGCACTTCGTGTACAAAATGGACAATCTCTTTCTAAGTATCAGGGTTTCGAACGAAAACTCATCTGTTACAAAGGGATTTCATTTTTTTAACTTATTTGAACTCCAGACTTTTTTTGTGTTCAAAATACACCATTCAAAGCCACGTCATAAATTTTCAACCCTTTCTGACTTCATTTGGTATTTTTCATGCATTTACTGATTTTTTTAGCTAAATGACCCTGAAATTGAAAAGCACTACAAATGAACTCTGAATAGGTTGAAAGTTGGCATGTGTAACACCCCCGGTGATTAGCAACAGTAATCACTTTTCATAATGACATGTCAGCGAGATTAACAGTGCATAATCATCCTTTGCATCATATTGCATTTCAACTCCTAAGTCAAATTCAATTTTAAATGAAAGTGAAATGTAAAAGTTGTCCAACATAAAAACTAAAAATGTTCGATAAATAGCAAATATTGCAGAGGCTAGTCTAAAATTGAAACCAATAAATAATAAAATAATTAGGTGGCTCTAATATAATTAAGACAGTGAGGATTAATGCATATTAAATATTATAAAATTTGTGGGAGCTCCAATTGCCTCCAAACTAATTTTTGGTAGTGTTAGGTAATACCTAGTATTTGTTGGAGCAATTGTTATGTTTTACAAAAACCATTAGGAGGCCTGACTATTTACTAAACTGAGAAAAGAGAATAAAGAAAAAGATAAAAGAAAAAGAAAACAGAAGAAAAAAAAAGGAAACCCCCCCCCCCACACGGCCCAATTGGGCCCCAGCCCAGCTGGCTCGGCCGCCCACCCCCGCCTCCCCTTATCCCCTTGTCGGTGGAACCCTATCCCCCCCATCCACCACTCCACTCCCCTCGCACCCCCCCTCCTCTCCCGATCCCCTCCTGGATCGGGATCGAGCCCGAGCCGCGCGCTCGCCTCGCCCTCGCTCGACGCGCCCCGCCGCCTCGACGCCGACGCGCCGCTCGCCGGACTTCTCCGACCTCCTCCCAAGCCGCTCCACACGCCTCGCCGCCCGGTCATCGACAACGTTGGTGAGGCCCCGGGCCTCCCCCCCTCTCTGCTCCCCACCTCGCCGCGCACCCCCACGCGCCCCGCGCCCGCCGCCACCCCTGCCACTCTCACGCGCCCGGCCCCCCTTCTCCTCTCCCGCTCCCTCCCCTTCGGTCTTCCCCCTTCTCCTCCCCTCCGCTCCTTTTCCCCTCACCCTCTCTCCACCTTCTCCCCCCTCCGCCTCGCGATCGCCTACTCTTCCTTTCCGCTCTCCTCCGTTCCTCGTCTCCCATTGTGGGGTTTTGCCTGGCCGAGCCCTGTGGCTATCGCCCCGCGCCGCGCCTCCTCCCCTGCTGCTGCTGCTGCTGCTTCTACTTCGCTTCGCCGCGGGCCACTGCCTCCCCCTTGGCCACCCCCCTCGGCCCAGCTCGCCGCCGGCGCCCACGGCTGCTGCTGCGCCACGACCGTGCGCCGTCGCCCTTTGCTCCACCGGCGCCGCGCCGGCGCCCTCCACTGGCTCGGGTTACCCCGCCCGTGCCCAGTGCCCGTTCGGGCGACGCCCGCAACGCCCGCGCCCTCTGTGGCCCTAGGGGCCACCGACAGATGGGCCCGGTGCCCCCCCTGACTATGACATGTGGGTCCTAGCCCTAGGACGTTTTAAAATAAAAGTAAAAATAGAAAATAAAAATAATTAAAATAATTAATTAATTGATTAGTTAATTAATCCTGATTAGGTTAATCTAATTAACTAATTAGTATTAATTAAACAGTAATTAGTAATTAACTTAATTAACCTTGCTGACATCAGCATGAGGTCATGCTGATGTCATCATCAGCACTGTTTCGGATAAGGTTGAATTAAATAATTAAATAAATTCCAGAAATTGATAAAAACTTTAGAAAATCATATTAAATAAACCGTAACTCCGATGAAAATATTTTATACATGAAACTTGCTCAGAACGACGATACGAACCCGAATACGTCCTTCGTATTCCCGACAGACGCCCGCAGCTATAAGAACGTTGAACTTTTAGACCGATTTCAGTAAATGAATAGTGCCCAACTTTAATTAAATAAATCCAAATAAATTCCTAAATTAACTAAATCATTTAGTTAGGCAGTAGAACACCCCGGCATATCATTTAGGCATGTCATGCATGTTGTTTGAATTATTGCCGTGAATTTATTGTTTCTCTCCCCCTCCTTCTCTCTCTCGATAGACGCTGAGACCGACGGCGCTGCACCAGGATACAACTACTCTACCGACGAGCAGCCCGTTGACGACCTTCCCCTCTTGCCAGAGCAACTAGGCAAGCCCCCCCCCCCCTTGAGCATTCCAGATATCGCCCATTCTATTCTCCTGCTTGCATTAGATTTTGCTACTGTTAATGTATGCTCCTTTCTGATGCATAGCCTGCTGTTGTAACCTGTTCATTGCTACCTTACCTGCCTATGATAAACTGATTAGTATAGGTTGGTAGTGAACCATCAGTGACCCCACCACCTTACCCTTGTTGCCCCTGCTTGATCATCGACGACTCGATCAACGTGATCGTCGACTAGAGACCGACACCTCACTTCACACCCCCCTTAGTTGTACGACTCTGTGTAGTAACTATCGAGTGCCGAGGGTGATACCTCGTAACGCACTCCTGATGAATACTCTGCAGTGTAGCTGTTCGGTCGTGGTCATCGAGGGTGATTCCTCCTTCTCCACTTCCGACACGATTCTGTCGTGCAACCCTCAGTGTGAACCTCGAGGGTGATACCTCATACGTTCGCCCTGATGATTTCGTAGAGTGGAATCCGCCGAGGGTGATTCCTCGGGTTTCTCCCTTGATGTTATGACCACACGATTACTTGACCTCTGTTACAGGCGGGTCCACCCTGGTGGGTACCCGCTGGGGATCTATGATTTCGGGTGTGCCGGAAGGGCACTCGAGTGTGACATTGTGGCGGAGCATCAGAGACTCTGATTGTCTCCGCTTGATACTAATTGAGCGTATTGGATTTGGGTGTGTGATCTGAGTGGGTCGACGTGCCCTATACGCACTACCACCACGAGGGATAATGGTTATGGGACCCTCTGCAAAGTACGTTTCTCCGAAAGCTCGTCTGACGTCACGATTCACCGTGCGGGCTGATTGTCGGGATTGGGCTGGATACTTCACTGACGAGTTCAGTGTCGCGCCTGCACCCCGGCCAGTCTCGCAACGCGTAGGGTGCCCAGGGCGATGGCCCGAGACCTCTGGGTGCATAGGTTAGTCCGGCGTGCTGACCTCTCTGCCGAGCCTAGGTAGGGCGCTGCTTTGTGTTGATCTTCCGAGGACGGGCATTACCCAGCAAGTGTGTCCGGCCAGAGTTGATCGATCGTGTTGGGTAACAGTAGTGCACCCATGCAGGGATGAATTTTCTATCGATAGCCGGTCCTACGGTAAAGGACGCTCAGTTTGTGTATCCCGATCTACTACTTAAACTGGATACTTGTTACTTAATTGAAGCTTCGGGATCGCTTTCTCGCTTGGGAGTCGAGGAAGGATCTTTAAGCTGTACTACAACATGTTTGTTAAATAAAATGCTATTCTACTCTCTTCTACTGCTGCAAGATGATGGCCATGTGAAGATGTTTGAAGATGCTAGTCTTCGATAGGACTAGGTCTTCTCCCTATTCTGGCATTTCTGCATCCCAGTCCACATATACAGCCTTTCTCCATTGATAATGTTGCATATGTAGTATAGATCCTTGCTTGCTGAGTACTTCGGATGAGTACTCACGGTTGCTTTACTTCTCTTTTCCCCATATACCCCACCTTGGTGATACATCAGACGATGGAGTCCAGGAGCCAGATGCCACCACCGGAGCCTACTACCAAGAGGGTCCAGAGGGTACTTACTACTGGATCAAGCCAGATGACCAGGAGTAGGATCAGAGGCTCCCAGGCAGGAGGCCAACGCCTTTCGATCTAGTGTCGCTGTTTGTGCTAGCCTTCTTAAGGCAAAACTTGTCTAACTATGTCTGTACTCAGATAATATTTGTATGACTGACTTATGTATTCGGATCTTCGGATCCCTGGTTTGTAATATTGTGGACCTCCGTTTAAATTGTGTTAGAGTTGTGTTGTGATATCTTCCCGTGAGTCCCTGTGCTTGATCGTACACGTTTGCGTGTATGATTAGTGTACGATTGAGTCGGGGGCGCCACAAGTTGGTATCAGAGCCGACTACCTGTAGGAAGCCCCCTTCCAATTCCTTGGCCGAAGTTGAGTCTAGAAACCGAAAAACTAATTTACTAACTTGGCTGTGTGGCTTACGGGCCCACGTCGCCAACTGGGTGGTATTAGGATCTTTTATTCCTCGTCTATACTCTGGGACTCTGATCTCTCTTCTACTCGGGTTAAATAAGTTTTACTAACGCCGACACTTAGGATCTCGAAAATTCTGTCTACCCGGAGAGCTGGATATCTGTGCGATTTCCCTGTCATTGATCTGATTAGTCTGATAATCATTTTCCTTTCCATTGTTTTGTTTAACCTTTCTCTCCGAGTTGTATAATACTCCGAGTTGTCATTCGGTAAGACCGGATTCTGCATCAGAGTGCACACGGAGAGTAGGATCCAGCAAGTTGATCGATCGTCGGTGTTCTCTAAACTCGACCTGGGGTTGGGTTATCACCAGATCCGTGTCCGTGAAGAGGATATTCCCAAGACTGCATTCGTCACTCGTTATGGCTCCTATGAATACACCGTCATGTCATTTGGCCTAACGAATGCTCCAGCAACTTTCTCCCGTCTGATGAATTATATATTCATGGATTACCTCGACAAATTCATCGTGGTTTATTTGGATGATATCCTGATTTATTCTAAGAATAAAGAAGAACATGCTGAACACCTCCGTTTGGTAATAGAAAGGCTCCGAGAACACCAGTTGTATGCCAAGTATTCCAAATGTGAATTTTGGCTTTCTGAAGTAACTTACCTTGGACATGTGATTTCCAAGGATGGAATTGCTGTTAACCCCGAACGAGTTCAGGCTATTCTTGACTGGACTCCCCCGAAGAATGTTAAGCAAGTCAGAAGTTTTCTCGGACTTGCTAGTTATTGCCGTCGATTCGTTGAGAATTTTTCCAAGATTGCAAAACCATTGACAAATCTGCTTCACAAAGGTGTTAAATTTGAGTGGACAGAAAAATGTCAAGAAAGCTTTCAGACACTAAAAGATAAATTGACATCTGCCCCAGTATTAGCACCCCCGGATTCCCAAAAGGATTTCGTGATATACTGCGATGCCTCCCGTCAAGGATTAGGCTGTGTCCTAATGTAAGAACGCAAAGTGATTGCTTATGCCTCCCGACAATTGCGTCCTCACGAAGAAAATTACCCAGTGCACGATCTCGAACTTTCTGCGGTTATTTATGCCCTGAAGCTATGGCGACATTACCTTCTCGGTAACCGTTGCGAGATATATACGGATCATCAAAGTTTGAAGTATTTATATACTCAACCGGATCTGAACCTTCGTCAACAAAGATGGCTCGAGACAATAGCCGATTATGATATGAATATCTCATACACCCCTGGCAAGGCAAATGTAATGGCCGATGCTTTGAGCCGTAAGGCTTATTGCAGCAACCATATGGTTCAGGAATCACAACCTCTTCTTTATGAAGAGTTTCGTAAATTGAACCTCCATATTGTTCCACAGGGTTATCTCAATACCCTCGTTGTCGAACCAGATTTAGAACACAACATCAAAACTATGCAAAGGTATGACTCTGAAGTTGAAAGGATCAAGTGATTCCTTGAAAAAGGAAAACCGTCGGAGTTCCATCTTGATAATGATGGGATCCTATTTTTCCAACACCGTCTCTTCGTACCTAAGTTCAAAGATGAGAGAGAACACGTTATGATGGAAGCTCATGACACTCCTCTGTCAATTCATCCTGGTAGCACAAAGATGTACCATGACATTTGTCAGAGATACTGGTGGCCTAATATGAAGCGAGATATTGCTCGTTATGTTTCTGAGTGTGACGTTTGCCACCGCGTTAAAGCTCAACATCAAAGGCCCGCAGGAACTCTGCAACCCCTTGCAATTCCTGAATGGAAATGGGACAAGGTCCAAATGGATTTCATTACTGGTTTTCCCAAATCCTAGAAGGGTCATGATGCTATTTTTGTCGTCATTGACCGATTCTCCAAGGTTGCTCACTTTCTGCCAGTTAAAGAGACAATCACTGCTAGCCAGTTAGCAGACTTGTATGTTTCCCGAATTGTGTTACTCCACGGTGTTCCGTTGGAGATCAGTTCTGATCGTGGCAGCCTCTTCACCTCCAGATTCTGGAATAGTTTCCAAGAAGCTATGGGAACACATCTGTCGTTCAGCACCGCTTTTCACCCTCAGTCTCAGGGTCAAGTTGAACGAGTTAATCAAGTGCTCGAAGATATGCTTCGAGCTTGCGTCATCTCCTTCGGTAAGAAATGGGAGGAATCTCTCCCGTATGCCGAATTCTCTTACAACAATAGCTATCAAGCTAGTCTGAAGATGGCACCGTTTGAAGTTCTATACGGTCGTAAGTGTCGAACCCCTCTGAATTGGTCAGAAACTGGTGAACGCTCACTCGTCGGACCAGACATTATTCAGCAAGCAGAAGATCAAGTCCGCATTGTCCGTGAACATTTGAAAGCTGCTCAGTCTCGTCAGAAGAGCAACTATGACCGAAAGCACCAGGAAATAGTCTATCAACCTGGCGAGCAAGCTTACCTCCGCGTCACTCCGTTGAAAGGCACTCATCGGTTCGGAATCAAAGGCAAGTTAGC
Source organism: Thinopyrum elongatum (assembly GCA_011799875.1). Lineage (NCBI taxonomy): Eukaryota > Viridiplantae > Streptophyta > Magnoliopsida > Poales > Poaceae > Thinopyrum > Thinopyrum elongatum. The sequence goes on from CM022297.1 coordinate 59,598,235, forward strand.
TCCTCGCTACATTGGCCCGTTCCGTATTCTTGCCCGTCGAGGAGAAGTGGCATACCAATTGCAGTTGCCGCCAAACCTTTCTCAAGTACATGACGTCTTTCATGTATCCCAACTCCGTCGCTGCTTCAAGGATCCTATTCGAGCTGTGGATCACGAAGTGCTTGAATTACGGGAAGATCTGTCTTATCCAGAATATCCCATCCGTGTTCTTGATGAAACTGAACGTCGGACTCGTCAAAAGTCAGTCAAATTCCTCAAGGTTCAGTGGTCAAATCATTCTGAAGATGAAGGCACTTGGGAACGCGAGGATCGTCTTCTTTAAGAATACCCCTCTTTCTTTCAGTCTTCCTCTTAATTCTCGGGACGAGAATTCTTAATAGATGAGGAGAATTGTAACACCCCCGGTGATTAGCAACAGTAATCACTTTTCATAATGACATGTCAGCGAGATTAACAGTGCATAATCATCCTTTGCATCATATTGCATTTCAACTCCTAAGTCAAATTCAATTTTAAATGAAAGTGAAATGTAAAAGTTGTCCAACATAAAACCTAAAAATGTTCGAAAAATAGCAAATATTGCAGAGGCTAGTCTAAAATTGAAACCAATAAATAATAAAATATTTAGGTGGCTCTAATATAATTAAGACAGTGAGGATTAATGCATATTAAATATTATAAAATTTGTGGGAGCTCCAATTGCCTCCAAACTAATTTTTGGTAGTGTTAGGTAATACCTAGTATTTGTTAGAGCAATTGTTATGTTTTACAAAAACCATTAGGAGGCCTGACTATTTACTAAACTGAGAAAAGAGAATAAAGAAAAAGATAAAAGAAAAAGAAAACAGAAAAAAAAAAAAAAGAAACCCCCCCCCCCACACGGCCCAACTGGGCCCCAGCCCAGCTGGCTCGGCCGGCCCACCCCGCCTCCCCTTATCCCCTTGCCGGTGGAACCCTATCCACCCCATCCACCACTCCACTCCCCTCGCACCCCCCCTCCTCTCCCGATCCCCTCATGGATCGGGATCGAGCCCGAGCCGCGCGCTCGCCTCGCCCTCGCTCGACGCGCCCCGCCGCCTCGACGCCGACGCCGCCGCTCGCCGGACGTCTCCGACCTCCTCCCCAAGCCGCTCCATCACGCCTCGCCGCCCGGTCATCTACAACGTTGGTGAGGCCCCGGGCCTCCCCCCCTCTCTGCTCCCGCACCTCGCCGCGCACCCCCACGCGCCCGCGCGCGCCGCCACGCCTGGCCACGTTCACCGCGCCCGGCCCCTGCTCCTCGCCGCTCCCGCCACTGCAGGGCTTCCCCTGCTCGCCCCGCTCCGGTTCCCCTCGCCTCGCGCACACGTAGCCCCCCCCCCCGCTGCCGCAGCTGCCCTGCTCCGCCGGCCTCGCGCCCGCGCGTGCCTGGCCGAGCCCTGTGGCTATCGCCCCGCGCCGCGCCTCCTCCCCTGCTGCTGCTGCTGCTGCTTCTACTTCGCTTCGCCGCGGGCCACTGCCCCCCCCTTGGCCACCCCCCTCGGCCCAGCTCGCCGCCGGCGCCCACGGCTGCTGCTGCGCCACGGCCGTGCGCCATCGCCCTTTGCTCCACCGGCGCCGCGCCGGCGCCCTCCACTGGCTCGGGTTACCCCGCCCGCGCCCAGTGCCCGTTCGGGCGGCGCCCGCAACGCCCGCGCCCTCTGTGGCCCTAGGGGCCACCGACAGATGGGCCCGGTGCCCCCCCTGACTATGACATGTGGGTCCTAGCCCTAGGACGTTTTAAAATAAAAGTAAAAATAGAAAATAAAAATAATTAAAATAATTAATTAATTAATTAGTTAATTAATCCTGATTAGGTTAATCTAATTAACTAATTAGTATTAATTAAACAGTAATTAGTAATTAACTTAATTAACCTTGCTGACATCAGCATGAGGTCATGCTGATGTCATCATCAGCACTGTTTCGGATAAGGTTGAATTAAATAATTAAATAAATTCCAGAAATTGATAAAAACTTTAGAAAATCATATTAAATAAACCGTAACTCCGATGAAAATATTTTATACATGAAACTTGCTCAGAACGACGATACGAACCCGAATACGTCCTCGTATTCCCGACAGACGCCCGCAGCTATAAGAACGTTGAACTTTTAGACCGATTTCAGTAAATGAATAGTGCCCAACTTTAATTAAATAAATCCAAATAAATTCCTAAATTAACTAAATCATTTAGTTAGGGAGTAGAACACCCCGGCATATCATTTAGGCATGTCATGCATGTAGTTTGCATTATTGCCGTGAATTTATTGTTTCTCTCCCCCTCCTTCTCTCTCTCGATAGACGCTGAGACCGACGGCGCTGCACCAGGATACGACTACTCTACCGACGAGCAGCCCGTTGACGACCTTCCCCTCTTGCCAGAGCAACCAGGCAAGCCCCCCCCCCTTGAGCATTCCAGATATCGCCCATTCTATTCTCCTGCTTGCATTAGATTTTGCTACTGTTAATGTATGCTCCTATTCTGATGCATAGCCTGCTGTTGTAACCTGTTCGTTGCTACCTTACCTGCCTATGATAAACTGATTAGTATAGGTTGGTAGTGAACCATCAGTGACCCCACCACCTTACCCTTGTTGCCCCTGCTTGATCATCGACGACTCGATCAACGTGATCGTCGACCAGAGACCGACACCTCACTTCACACCCCCCTTAGTTGTACGACTCTGCATAGTAACTATTGAGTGCCGAGGGTGATACCTCGTAACGCACTCCTGATGAATACTCTGCAGTGTAGCTGTTCGGTCGTGGTCATCGAGGGTGATTCCTCCTTCTCCACTTCCGACACGACTCTATCGTGCAACCCTCAGTGTGAACCTCGAGGGTGATACCTCATACGTTCGCCCTGATGATTTCGTAGAGTGGAATCCGTCGAGGGTGATTCCTCGGGTTTCTCCCTTGATGTTATGACCACACGATTACTTGACCTCTGTTACAGGCGGGTCCACCCTGGTGGGTACCCGCTGGGGATCTATGATTTCGGGTGTGCCGGAAGGGCACTCGAGTGTGACATTGTGGCGGAGCATCAGAGACTCTGATTGTCTCCGCTTGATACTAATTGAGCCTATTGGATTTGGGTGTGTGATCTGAGTGGGTCGACGTGCCCTATACGCACTATCACCACGCGGGATAATGGTTATGGGACCCTCTGCAAAGTACGTTTCTCCGAAAGCTCGTCTGACGTCACGATTCACCGTGTGGGCTGATTGTCGGGATTGGGCTGGATACTTCACTGATGAGTTCAGTGTCGCGCCTGCACCCCGGCCAGTCTCGCAACGCGCAGGGTGCCCAGGGCGATGGCCCGAGACCTCTGGGTGCATAGGTTAGTCCGGCGTGCTGACCTCTCTGCCGAGCCTAGGTAGGGCGCTGCTTTGTGTTGATCTTCCGAGGACGGGCATTACCCAGCAAGTGTGTCCGGCCAGAGTTGATCGATCGTGTTGGGTAACAGTAGTGCACCCCTGCAGGGATGAATTTTCTATCGATAGCCGGTCCTACGGTAAAGGACGCTCAGTTTGTGTATCCCGATCTACTACTTAAACTGGATACTTGTTACTTAATTGAAGCTTCGGGATCGCTTTCTCGCTTGGGAGTCGAGGAAGGATCTTTAAGCTGTACTACAACATGTTTGTTAAATAAAATGCTATTCTACTCTCTTCTACTGCTGCAAGATGATGGCCATGTGAAGATGTTTGAAGATGCTAGTCTTCGATAGGACTAGGTCTTCTCCCTATTCTGGCATTTCTGCATCCCAGTCCACATATACAGCCTTTCTCCATTGATAATGTTGCATATGTAGTATAGATCCTTGCTTGCTGAGTACTTCGGATGAGTACTCACGGTTGCTTTACTTCTCTTTTCCCCATATACCCCACCTTGGTGATACATCAGACGATGGAGTCCAGGAGCCAGATGCCACCCCCGGAGCCTACTACCAGGAGGGTCCAGAGGGTACTTACTACTGGATCGAGCCAGATGACCAGGAGTAGGATCGGAGGCTCCCAGGCAGGAGGCCAACGCCTTTCGATCTAGTGTCGCTGTTTGTGCTAGCCTTCTTAAGGCAAAACTTGTCTAACTATGTCTGTACTCAGATAATATTTGTATGACTGACTTATGTATTCGGATCTTCGGATCCCTGGTTTGTAATATTGTGGACCTCCGTTTAAATTGTGTTAGAGTTGTGTTGTGATATCTTCCCGTGAGTCCCTGTGCTTGATCGTACACGTTTGCGTGTATGATTAGTGTACGATTGAGTCGGGGGCGCCACAGCATGGTATCATCATTTCACCCACATAGCATGTGTTAAAAAGTTGAGAGGTTACGACAAAAACTGGATGCACTTCATGTACAAAATGGACAATCTCTTTCGAAGTATCAGGGTACGGTTTCGGACGAAAACTCATCTGTTACAAAGGGATTTCATTTTTTTGAACTCCAGACTTTTTGTGTGTTCAAAATGCACCATTCAAAGCCACATCATCAATTTTCAACCCTTTGTGACTTCATTTGGTATTTTTCATGCATTTACTGATTTTTTTAGCTAAATGACCCTGAAATTGAAAAGCACTACAAATGAACTCTGAACAGGTTGAAAGTTGGCATGGTATCATCATTTCACCCACATAGCATGTGCTAAAAAGTTGAGAGGGTTACGGCAAAAACTCGATGCACTTCATGTACAAAATGGAAAATCTCTTTCGAAGTATCAGGGTTTCGGACGAAAACTCATCTGTTACAAAAGGCATTTCATTTCTTGACATGTAACTGCAGTGATATCCTAGATCAAAAGAATCATCATAATAGTTGTGGAGAGAAAGTCTTCACTTTTTCTTCGCTTGTGTCCTTTGCTTATTGCGCCGTAACCATGGATAATCTTCATCGTTTAACAGGGTGCTTGGGTCAGCCTTGACTTTGAAGGGAGGAATTTCATGAAACTTTTCATAATCTTCAGACATGTCTGTCTTGCCCTCCACTCCCATGATGTCTCTTTTCCCTGAAAGAACTATGTGGCGCTTTGGCTCATCGTATGATGTATTCGCTTCCTTATCTTTTCTTTTTCTCGGTTTGGTAGACATGTCCTTCACATAGAAAACCTGCGCCACATCATTGGCTAGGACGAATGGTTCGTCTGTGTACCCAAGATTTTTCAGATCCACTATTGTCATTTCGTACTGTGCGTCTACTTGTACCCCGACTCCTGACAGATTGACCCATTTGCACTGAAACAAAGGGACCTTAAAATCATGTCCATAGTCAAGTTCCCATATGTCCACTATGTAACCATAATATGTGTCCTTTCCCCTCTTGGTTGCTGCATCAAAACGAACACCACTGTTTTGGTTGGTAATCTTTTGATCTTGGGCGATCGTGTAAAATGTATTCCCATTTATCTCGTATCCTTTGTAAGTCAATACAGTTGAAGATGGTCCCCTGGCCAACGAGTACAGCTCATCAGAAACAGTGTTGTCACCCATGAGACGTGTTTGCAACCAACTGCCGAAAGTCCTTATGTGTTCACATGTAATCCAGTCGTCACACTGCTCCGGGTGTTTGGAGCGCAGAATATTCTTGTGTTCATTGACATACGGGGTCACCAAGGTAGAATTCTGTAGAACTATGTAGTGTGCTTGAGACCAAGAATGCCCATCCCTACATATTATTGAGTCCGCTCCTAGCGTGCCTTTTCCAGTCAGTCTCCCCTCATACCGCGATTGAGGGAGACCAATCTTCTTAAGGTCAGGAATGAAGTCAACACAAAACCCAATGACCTCCTCTATTTGATGGCCCGTGGAGATGTTTCCTTCGGGCCTAGCACTGTTACGAACATATTTGTTTAAGACTCCCATGAACCTCTCAAAGGGGAACATATTGTGTAGAAATATAGGGCCCAGAATGGCAATCTCATCGACTAGATGAACTAGGACGTGCGTCATGATATTGAAGAAGGATGGTGGGAACACCAGCTTGAAACTGACAAGACATTGCGCCAAATCACTCCTTAACCTTGGTAGGATTTCTGGATCGATCACCTTCTGAGAGATTGCATTGAGGAATGCACATAGCTTCACAATGGCTAATCGAACATTTTCCGGTAGATTCCCCCTCAATGCAACCGGAAGCAGTTGCGTCATAATCACGTGGCAGTCATGAGACTTTTGGTTGTTGAACTTTTTCTCTGCCATATTTATTATTCCTTTTATATTCGACGAGAAGCCAGACGGGACCTTCATACTGGGCAGGCATTCAAAGAAGATTTCCTTCTCTTCTTTGGTAAGAGCGTAGCTGCCAGGACCTTCATACTGCTTTGGAGGCATGCCGTCTTTTTTGTGCACACGTTGCTGGCCCTCCCGTGCCTCCGGTGTATCTTTTGTCTTCCCATACACGCCCAAGAAGCCTAGCAGGTTCACGCAAAGATTCTTCGTCACGTGCATCACGTCGATTGCAGAGCGGACCTCTAGGTCTTTTCAATAGGGTAGGTCCCAAAATATAGATTTCTTCTTCCACATGGGTGCGCGTCCCTCAGCATCATTCGGAATAGATAGTCTGCCGGGACCCTTTCCAAAGATTACTTGTAAATCATTGACCATAGCAAGTATATGATCACCAGTACGGACGGCGGGCTTCTTCCGGTGATCTGCCTCGCCTTTGAAATGCTTGCCTTTCTTTCGACATTGATGGTTGGTCGGAAGAAATCGACGATGTCCCAGGTACACATTCTTCCTGCATTTGTCCAAATATATACATTCAGTGCCATCTAAACAGTACGTGCATGCGTGGTATCCCTTGTTTGTCTGTCCTGAAAGGTTACTGAGAGCAGGCCAATCATTGATGGTTACAAACAGCAATGCATGTAGGTCAAATTCCTCCTGGTCATGCACATCCCACACACGTACACCTTTTCCATTCCACAGCTGTAAAAGTTCTTCAACTAATGGCCTTAGGTACACATCAATGTCGTTGCCGGGTTGCTTAGGTCCTTGGATGAGCACTGGCATCATAATGAACTTCCGCTTCATGCACAGCCAAGGAGGAAGGTTATAGATACATAGAGTCATGGGCCAGGTGCTATGATTGCTGCTCTGCTCCCTAAAAGGATTAATGCCATCCGCACTTAAACCAAACCATACATTCCTTGCGTCACCTGCAAAGTCCCCCCACGTTCTCTCGATTTTTCTCCACAGCGACCCATCAGCTGGTGCTCTCAACTTCCCGTCTTTCTTACGGTCCTCTTTGTGCCATCGCATCAACTTGGCATGTGCTTTGTTTCTGAACAGGTGTTTCAATCGTGGTATTATAGGAGCATACCACATCACCTTGGCAGGAACCCTCTTCCTGGGGTGCTCGCCATCAACATCGCCAGGGTCATCTCGTCTGATCTTATACCGCAATGCACCGCATACCGGGCATGCGTTCAAATCCTCGTACGCACCGCGGTAGAGGATGCAGTCATTAGGGCATGCATGTATCTTCTGCACCTCTAATCCTAGAGGGCATAGAACCTTCTTTGCTCCGTACGTACTGTCGGGCAATTCGTTATCCTTTGGAAGCTTCTTCTTCAATATTTTCAGCAGCTTCTCAAACTCGTTGCCAGATACACTATTGTCTGCCTTCCATTGCAGTAATTCCTGTGTGGTACCGAGCTTTGTGTTGCCATCTTCGCAATTGGGGTACAACCCTTTTTTGTGATCCTCTAACATGCGATCGAACTTCAACTTCTCCTTTTCACTTTGGCATTGTCTCTTTGCATCAACAATGACCCGACGAAGATCATCATCGGGCACATCGTCTGGTTCCTCTTGATCTTCAGCTTCCCCCGTTGCAGCATCACCGTATTCAGGGGGCACATAGTTGTCATCATCCTCTTCTTCTTCGTTGTCTTCCATCATAACCCCTCTTTCTCCGTACTTGGTCCAAACATTATAGTGTGGCATGAAACCCTTCTCAAGCAGGTGGATGTGAAGAGTTTTTGAGTCAGAGTAAGACTTCGTATTCTCACATCTAGGGCATGGACAACACATAAAACCATTCTGCTTGTTTGCCTCAGCCACTTCGAGAAAATTATGCACGCCCTTAATGTACTCGGAGGTGCGTCTGTCACCGTACATCCATTGCCGGTTCATCTGCGTGCATTATATATAATTAAGTGTGTCAAAAACCATTACAGAACATCATGAATAGAGAAGTGACCAAATTAATAGAAGTTCACCATCACATTAAAACCAAAGTACAGTAGTGATCAAATATTATTACTGAAAAAATAAATACATAAAGTTCATACATAGTTCTCATTGAACAACATATAGCTCTCTAGAGCATCTAATTAAACCATACATTGAAACTATGTAAAACATTTCAATGCAACAACAAATGCGATCATAATCGCAACTAAGGTAATAATTGATCCAACGGCATAATGATACCAAGCCTCAGTATGAATGGCATATTTTCTAATCTTTCTAATCTTCAAGCGCATTGCATCCATCTTGATCTTGTGATCATCGACGACATCCGCAACATGCAACTCCAATCTCATCTTCTCCTCCTCAATTCTTTTCAATTTTTTCTTCAAGTAATTGTTTTCTTTTTCAACTAAATTTAACCTCTCGACAATAGGGTCGGTTGGAATTTCCGGTTCACATACCTCCTAGATAAAAACATCTATGTCACGTTGGTTGGCATAATTGTCATAAACACTAAATGAAACAAATAGTTATAAAAGATAATATATACCACATCCGAATCATAGACAGGACGAGGGCCGACGGAGGCGGATACCAAAACCATCGCACTATATAATAACAAACAATAATAAAAGTAAGAAAATTATACAAGTATCTATCTAAATCATATAAGTAAGAATTTTTTCTTTTACAAAGAAGATAAGAACAAGAGGCTCACCACGGTGGTGCCGGCGACGAGATCGGCGCGGGCGATCGACGGCGGTGAGGACGGGGACGGGACAGGACGGATCGCCAAACCTAGACAAATCTTGAGTAAAATGGAGCTTGGTAACGAGCTTCGAGAGGAGAAAGCTTAAGTGTGGCTCGAGCATTTCATCGAACACCTTATGTGCATAGGAGGTGAGCTAGAGCTTCACAAAGCTCTCCCACGGCCGGCAAAAAAAACAGAGCAGTGGCTCTGCTCGCGGGCAGGGGCGGAGGTATATATAGGCCTCTCTTTACTCCCGATTTGTGGCTAAAATCAGGACTAAAGGACAACCTTTGGTCCCGGTTCCAGCCACCAACCGAGACTAAAGGTTGTGGCCCAGGAGCGAGGCCCATTGGCCCCGGTTCGTGTCTGGAACCGGGACCAAAGGGGTCTGACGAACCGGGACCAATGGCCCCCGAGGCCCGGCCGGCGCCCTGGCCTGACGAACCGGGACTGATGCCCCCTTTGGTCCCGGTTCATGAGTGAACCGGGATTAATGCCCTTACCCAGGCCTCAACCAAAGCCCTGTTTTCTACTAGTGGTTGATGCCGTCAATTGAAAGAAAATTGTGCGGAAATACAATAAAAATAGTGTATGAACAATAATTACTACATTATATATAAGAGTCGGGAAAAAATACACATAAGAGTTGAAAATAAAAACATTGACGGATGGTTGAAAACTACAAAAAAAAAGCCTTGTAGCTCCCACGCCAGAGTGTGCATATGTTGTTCTAGAGCCAGACAATACGTGTTTCCCACGGAGAAAATTCCATGATTATCCAAGTGCCATGCAGCAAAATCCTCCTCGATCCGGCCTTAGAGGTTGATGCCACCGGTTGGCGGCAATTATTACTATATTATATATAAGAGTCGGAAATTTCATGATTATCCAAGTGTCATGCAATAAAGTCCTCCTCGATCCGGTCTTAGAGATTGATGCCATTAGTTGGAAAAAAAGGCACGTAAGAGTTGAAATATATATAAAAAAACATGGACGCAGGGTTCAAAACTACAAAAAAGCCATGTGCACAACCTTCCATGGGTACATGGTCTTTTCTCTTGTGTGGGCACGGGCCTTGGGGATTTTTCGGCTCTGGCCTCTTTTTCTTTTCTTTGGCCATTAAGGCCTTTTTTTTTCTTTTTTTTCCTTGGGCTCTAAGGCCTCTTAAATCTTTTTATGAGCTCTAAGGCCTCTTTTTTTTTCTTTTCTCAGCCGGTTGTTCCCGTGAAGGTGATACCATGATAGCCAACACGGTATATAAACAGGAGGTGCCGTCCCGGGACGGGCGATGTGGGACAAATCAAACCTGCGATCTGCGAACCGTGCGGTCTCGCCCGCATGGGCCGGCGTGCGTGCGAGGCCCAACCGAGGTGCGCGTGAAATAAAAAGTCACTTATTTACGCACGCACGGGAAGCCGGCAAACCCTAAACGGCGCCTGTTGCGCCCGTTTCTTCAATTCTCGCAAACGGGCACACACCCCCGCCGGTGCTGGGCCGGCCCGTCCTTTTTTTCTCTCGTTAAATCTGAAGCGAGCGAAAAAAGGGTGCGGTTGCGCGGATTCGAACTAGGGACCTATCGGTCAAGTTAGCATCAAACTACCAGTTGGACTATGAACCACTTGTGCCTAAATGTTTGTTTCGCTTCTTCTATTTCTTTCCCTAGGTCGTGAGAGCTATTTGTGCCCTTAAAATTTATATTTTTTTAAAGAATCGATGACCCTTTTATTCTTAAAGAACGTTCAATTTATTCCAAAATCCATGAACTTTTCCCAAATTAAGAGACTGTTATCAAAATCGGCGAACTATTTTTTAAAATTTGTCAACTTTTCTTCCAAAATCAGATGAACTTTTTGTCGATTTATGATTTTTTCTTAAAAAAATTGATGAACTTTTTTCAAATTCGATGAACTCTTTTTAAAGTTGATGAACTATTTTTTAAAATTGATGAACTTTTTTATTATTTGATAAACTTTTTTTCAAATTGATGAACATTTTTTCAAATTCGATGAACTTTTTCTAAATTCAGTGAACTTTTTTCCAAATTTGTGAACTTTTCTACAAAATCGATGAACTTTTTTTCAAATTCATGAAACTTTTCAGAATTTGGTGGACTTTTAATTTTTTTCGAATTTTATGAACTTTTTAAAATTTTGAACTATTTTTTCATACAGGAGAACCTTTTTTTATAGCAACTCTATGATTTTTCCCAATTTCATGTTTTTATTTTTCAAATGATTTATTTGTAGTCAATGTTGTACTAAAACGATTGTTAAATACAACTGTTTTCGGATTAAAATCAGCAAAGTATTATTGGTCCGTTGATTGTTGCGTCAAGCCTTCAGCAGTTCAGCTGTTGAACCTGAGTTCGAATCCCAGGTAAGCCGTTTCTTGGGCGATTTTTCTCTCGCGTCTGTTTTTTCTGCAGGTTGCTGGGCCGGCCCGCTAGGCGTCGCGCGTGGGTGCCAGCAGCGGTTAGCGGCGCTAAAAGCGCCGTATAGGGAGAGCAACTAGTTAACGAGCGCTTCTTCGGGAGCCTTGCAACGATCAGCGTCACTTGGCGCGCTCTCAGCCATTCGCCACGTGTCACGCTCTGGGCGCTCCCTCCGGATTTTTTTTTATTTTTCCACACGCGTTTTCAGCCTTTTAAACTTTTTTTTTTGGTTTTTTTCGACGTTTTGGTTTTCCACCGGTCTTCCTTAGCTTTTCGACAAAAAAAACTTTGAAAAAAAAAAATTTTTGCGCGAAAAAACGCGTTTTTTTTCTTTCGCGAGAGTCACGGTTTTGCTTCCGTGAGAGGCATGGTTTTGCTTTCGCGAGAGTCATGGCCGTGCCTCTCGGAAATGAGAGTCACGGTTTTGCTTCCGCGAGAGGCACGGTTGTGCTTTAGCGAGAGTCACGGCCGTGCCTCTCAGAAACGAAAAAAAAATGTTTTCTGTTTTTTTTTCTTTCGCGAGAGTCACGGTTTTGCTTCGCACAGTTGTGCTTTCGCGAGAATCACGGTCGTGCCTCTCGGAAACGAAAAAAAAACGCATTTTCTGTTTTCTTTTCTTTCACGAGAGTCATGGTTTTGCTTCCGCGAGAGGCACGGTTGTGCTTTCGCGAGAGTCACGGACGTGCCTCCTCGGAAACGAAAAAAAAAACGCATTTTCTCTTTTTTTTTCTTTTGCGAGAGTCACGGTTTTGTTTCCGCGAGAGGCACGGTTGTGATTTCGTGAGAGGCACGGGCGTGCCTCTTTCGAAAAGGGAAAAAACCCGTGCTCTCGGTTCGATTTTTTCGTTTGGTTTTTTTTTGAAAAAAAAGTTCGTCAAAACCTATCAACATGGAATCTAGTTTTGAAGATCTTGACACGAGGAATCCAACGGTGAAAGTGGTTCGAGATTTGGACGCACGGTTTGAGAGATAAAACGTTTTGAATAAACGGATCTACGAAAAAAGGAAAAACTCCCAGATTACGACAAATGACGCGCTGTATGTGCACCATTTATCGCAACCAGAAGAGTTAGAGTGATCTTTGCAACGAGTACTCCTCAACTAGTGATTTCGCCGTATAGGAGCTCCCGGAAAGCCGGTTGAGAGATCGAACGCCCGACCTCGCATTATCCATCAAAACATCTGGCCCCATGCATGTGTACGTCCCGTCGCTCTCCGGCGAAATCACATTTCCGCCTCTACAAACACTCCCAACTAAACTCTAGGCCATTGGCAGAGGAACTGGTGCAGACTGCGAGAACAATCTTCTGCTCATTGTTGTTAGAAGAGAGCACTTTCGGCATTGGAACCTATACTTGTCACAACCTCAAACTTTTTTCACGAATACGCAAGTATCATTCCATTGATAGAAAAAGTTTAAGCGAGTACATGATATGGTGCAACACATGACACAGACGCAAATAGGCATGAACATGGTGTCCGGAGCATAGAGACATGAGATGCTCAACACAAATAGAGAAAACACAGCTAAACTTGCCATCCTGAGAAGCAGCCTAGACCAACAACAAGACGACCAACATCTCCGGAACCAGAACCGAGGACGCCGCGAGCAAACAAGACAACACATTCACGAAGGAGAACGACGCTGAGACGCCGTCCCTGTCCAATTCGGAGAATCGGACCTAGGGTTTCCCCTGATGCTCGAAGAGGGACACAGATGACGGTCGTAGCAGCGCCTCAAAGAAGGAGACAACACCCGCGGGTGTCGCCACCGCCAGCAAAGGATGCAGGGATTTCGCCCTGGCCAGATTCTGAGCAATCCCAAGCCGTCGGAGCACAAATCAAAGAATAGGAAGTCGAGCATAGGCCGAAACCACGACCACATGAAGTGGGAGCCACGCCTGCCGCGGACGCGCGAGCAACGGAGCAGCGAAGGGACAGGCGGGGTATGGAGGTCCGGACGAGCCAGAGTCCGGAGGGAAGTGCAGAACCTGGTCACCGGGACCGGAGCAGCAAGGACGTCGATGACCCTAAGGAGTAGGAAGGGGACGCAGCTCCCGGAGTGCGCCGAAATCAAAGACGCGCCAGGATGGACGACCAACGAAGGGCACTGGCAAGGTGGGGGTGCAGAGGCGCAAGGTGTTGGTGAGCCAAAGGAACTGGAAGGAGTGCAACCCCCATAGCTCGCCGAACCCGAAGCTGCCCCAGACAGCCATGGACGTAGGTGGGGACGCAGGTCCGTGGCCGCCGAGCAGGAATCGCCCTTCCCGGGGGTGAGGGAGGTGGTGTTGTGCTGTTGAAGGGGAACGCGCGCGTAGCCAGGTCCTGGGCGGCGCGCTGCAGGAGGCGGCCGCCGCCGCCAGGAACCACCACGGCTCCATGGCCGTCGCCTGAGGGGGGATGCGACCCAAGCTCGACTTGGGGGGAGGGATGGAGCCGCACCACGGGAGGGGGGGGGGGCGAGAATGTTGGAGTCGAACGGGAAGCGCAACTCCAGATCCCAGCGCTATGATTGGGGCCAAGTGGGCACCACGGCATCACAGCCACGGCCGTGAGGCCCCGTCGCCGCCGCCACGACACCGGCTTCGCCTGGAGGTGGCCTTCGGCGGCGGCGGGAGGGTGGAGGGACCGACGACGCGATGTAGGGGAAATCCGCCCATGTCGCCTAGGGTTAGGCGACGCGGGGGCGAGGGAAGGAAAGTGTCGGGGGCGAGGGGCAAAAAAAAAGCCCTTCACAACCTCAAACTCGCTAAACCCAAAATCACCCCCACCCTAATGAACCCAGTTAAACTGGTTTTTGGTCCAATTTTCTTCGAAACAACTCCACATGACATCCAACATGTCACCGATTCTGCAATCTCTCGCCTATGGCTTGCCGCCGGAGTTGGCTCCAGAGGTGAGGAAGTGCCGCCGTGAGGGGCGGGCAGATGTATGAGCACCAGCGGCAGCAAGTTGCCTCTTAACTAGGGCATGAGCTGGAGAGAATCATGGCTGGGAGAGAGAAGGAAACAAAATAGGAGAGAGAGAGAGATAGAGGGAGAGGAGAAAGAAGAAAAGAGAACCGAGATCAAAATCGGTCTAAGCAGGTTAGGGGATGACTTAGACTGTTAAGCAAGTTCGAGGTTGTGGTTTGGACCAACTGCACTTTGGGCCATTAGCAGAGAAACTGGTGCAAACTACGGGAATCATCTTCTTCTCATCATACAGTACTTCTAATTCATTGTTGAAAAACAGTTCTCGGATGATGGAAAGAATACCTTTTGCTGGTAATTAAGTGCACGAACCCTTACGGAACATCTCCAGTTCGTTGTTGTAGTTCATCTGAAACCGCTGAAAGAGCAACTCGTTCTTGTCCTTGGGTAATGTTCCCTTCAGGGAAAGCACTGTGCAGTTAGAGATGTCGGTGTTCTGGGAACCAGGGTACCCAGACTTGCCTGCCTGCGGCCCACGGCATGGCTCCATCGATAGCCTGGTACGGCCCAGTTTCAACACCAACAAGACAAGACCCTCACGAGGGGCCAAGCCTCGTGAGGCAGACAGCGCCAAGACCTCCTGAGGGAGCGGCCTCCCCAGGCTGCCTCCTGAGGAGCGGAGATTTCTATGCAGGTATCCAACCTCACGAGGTTGCGGTGACGCAAGCCATGACGACCAAGGCTAGGCGGGCGCCAGCGGGCGCAGAGAGGACAGTTTCCTCTTTGGTGCTAAGGAGGCAAGCGCAGGCGTGGGTTCCCGAGGAATCAGGCAAAGGTTTCCGTTCCAGTGCAACGAGCCCAAGACCGCCAGGACGGCAGGACGGATGTCATCGCCGAGCCCACCGCGGCGTCACGACCAGAAGCTTTGCAAGCGAAGACCACCTTTCGTCAGGATAAGATGTACTACTTGTGCCCTTTCAAATTGGCCACTGTGGGATCCCTTCCCGCCTTCGTTTTGGGGGAAGAGGACCAAGGCCACTATAAGTATAGGTTAGCCACCACCATAGAGGGGATCGGATCCTTTCCACCCTCACCCTAGGGCAGACCTCGCGAGGTTGTTCTTCCCTTGTAGTAGTTCATCCACAGCCCCTCGTGAGGCAAATCCACCACAAAGCAGGAGTAGGGTCTTACACCGCAAGGTGGCCCGAACCTGGGTAAACTGTCGTGTCCATCTTCTTCCTTGATCCATCGAGCTAGGCTATAGGGCGACGGGTTGGCTGGTTGGATAGGTTGAGTTCTTCGCACACGCCTCAGAGTTCGAACCTTCTTTGGGTCTGCGGAGCCCTGAATCCGACATTTGGCGCGCCAGGTAGCGGCGTGTCGAAGCTCTACCCCCTCATCAGCCACGCGCCGCTCGCACCGCATGCCTCCCATGTCCGACGCCGCCCCGCCCGCCGAGCCGTTGTGCGCGCTCGGAGCCGCGGCGGGCCACCGGGCCTTCTCCCCCGCCTTACGACAGGTGCGGTGGCCGCCGAAGTTCAGGCCGACGTTGCCCCCGCGGTACAACGGCACGGGGAACCCCGCGGAGATCCTTCGCCTGTACGAGCTAAGCATCGAGGCGGCAGGCGGCGATGAGAAGGTCATGGCGAACTGGCTCCCCATGGCTCTCATGGGCATGCCGCGTTCCTTGATGCTTAGCGTGCCGCAGTTGTCGGTGGCCTCCTGGGAGGAGCTGCGCAGTCAGTTCGTCGCGCGCTTCGCGGCACCCGTGCCCCATGCCGTTGCGGCCATCCTCGGTGGGTTGTAGGCACCGGCCTCAGGCCACCACGTCAAGCAATTCTTCCGACAGATGAGGGCCGCCCAGCCACGGCGGGATGCTCCTTCGGGCCGGGCGGCGCTTGAGACCGACATCACCTTCGACTCCAGGGATCACCCCATGACTACGGTCGGCGCAGGCGTGCTCCCCTTGCTGTGCACGCCCACCATCAGCAGTATCGCGGTCACCAGAACCCTCATCGACGGCGGCGCTGGCCTCAACATCCTCTCCGTGAAAGCCTTCGACCTGCTCCAGGTGCCTTACGACTGGCTCGCCCCCACCAAGCCCTTTTCAGGGGTGCTTAGCGGCTCCATTGTTCCCCTAGGGCAGATCCGCCTCCCATACAACACCATCCTTGGGTATCCGGCCCTTGCCAAGTTTATGGCGGCGACGCACCACGGCTTCAACGTCATCAAGATGCCTGGGAGCAGCGGCATCCTTACTATGGTGGGAGACACCAAGGATGCACTCCTGGCCCTCAAGCTCGCTTTCAGAGCCGCGACGGCCGTGCGGCCGGGCGCGGAGGGCGCTCCGGAGACCCTGAAGGCCGCGCCTGCGAAGAAGAAGCAACTGTTCTCTTAGGACTGGGCTGAGACGAAGCAGGTGTGGGTCGACGATGGGGGCTCAGGCCTCACCTTCACCATAGGCGCGGGCCTCCCACCAGACCAAGAAGAAGTGCTGGTCGGCTTCCTCTGTGCGAACAAGGATGTGTTTGCATGGGAGGCGACGGACCTGGTTGGCGTCCCGTGGGACGTGATTGAGCACCACTTGATGGTGTGCCCCGGCGCGCGCCCAGTGAAACAAAAGGCGGTGGCAAGCCCCAGAGAAGCAATCGTTCATCGTCCAGGAGGTCCGCAAGCTGCAAGAAGCCGGCGTCATCCGGGAAGTGCGGCATCCGGATTGGTTGGCCAACCCGGTCATCGTCCCCAAGAAGGGGGGATAGGAGCGCATGTGCATCGACTTCACGAGCCTCAACAAAGCTTGCCCTCAAGACCCTTTCCCTCTTCCGCGCATCGACCAGATCGTTGACTCCACCGCCGAGTGCGACTTGCTGTGTTTCCTGGATGCCTTCTCGGGCTACCACCAGATCAAGATTGATACGTCTCCGTCGTATCTATAATTTTTGATTGTTTCATGCCAATATTATACAACTTTCACATATTTTTGGCAACTTTTTATATGATTTATTGGACTAAACTATTGATCCAGTGCCCAGTGCCAGTTCCTGTTTGTTGCATGTTTTTTGTTTCACAGAAAATCCATATCAAAACGAAGTCCAAACATGACAAAAATTTACGGAGAATTATTTTGGAATATATGTGATTTTTGGGACTTGGAATCAACACAAATGGGGGCCCACAGTGCCCACAACCCACCAGGGCGCGCCCCAGGCCCCAGGCGCGCCCTGGTGTCTTGTGGCCTCCTCGAATGTCGGTTGGAGCCCTTCTTCTGGTGCAAGAAAGATAATTTATGGAAAAAATTGTGTTAAAATCTCAGCGCAATCGGAGTTACGGATCTCTGAGAATATAAGAAACGGTGAAGGGCCAGATCTGGGGAACGCGAAACAGAAGAGAACAGAGAGGGAGATCCAACCTCGGAGGGGCTCCCGCCCCTCCGCCGCCATGGAGGCCATGGACCAGAGGGGGAACTCTCCTCCCATCTAGGGGGAGTCCAAGGAAGAACAAGAAGGAGGGGGGGCTCTCTCCCCCTCTCTCCCGGTGGCGCAGGAGTGCCGCCGGGGCAAGGATCGTGACGACGATCTACATCAACAATCTTGCTACCGTCAACACCAACTTTCTCCCCCTCTATGCAGCGGTGTAACACCCCTTCTCTCCATTGTAATCTCTACTTAAACATGGTGCTCAACTCCATATATTATTTTCCAATGATCTATGGTTATCCTATGATGTTTGAGTAGATCCGTTTTGTCCTGTGGGTTAATCGTGATCTTGGTTGTTATGATTGTGTATTTTATTTATGGTGCTGTCCTACGGTGCCCTCCGTCTCGCGCAAACGTGAGGGATCCTCGCTGTAGGGTGTTGCAATATGTTCATGGTTTGCTTATTGTCGGTGTTGCGGGGGTGACAGCAGCCTAAACGCGGATAAGTAGGTTATGGCGTATGGGAGTAAAGAGGACTTGATACTTAATGCTATGGTTGGGTTTCACGACCTTAATGATCTTTAGTAGTTGCGGATGCTTGCTAGAGTTCCAATAAGTGCATATGATCCAAGTAGAGAAAGTATGTTAGCTCATGCCTCTCCCTCATGTAAAATTGCAAGAATGATTACCGGTACTTGTTATCGATTGCCTAGGGACAAATGACTTTCTTGTTGACAAAAGCTATCCACTTTTATTATCTTGCAATTTATTCATAGTTTTATTCTCGCAAAGTACTCGTAGTTTTATTCTTGCAAAATAGTTTCATACTTGTTTTAGGTAAAGCAAACGTCAAGTGTGCGTAGAGTTGTATCGGTGGTCGATAGAACTTGAGGGAATATTTGTTCTGCCTTTAGCTCCTCGTTGGGTTCGACACTCTTATTTATCGAAGAAGGCTACAAACGATCCCCTATACTTGTGGGTTATCAAGACCTTTTTCTGGCGCCATTGCCAGGGAGCAATAGCGTGGGGTGAATATTCTCATGTGTGCTTGTTTGCTTTATCACTAAGTAGTTTTTATTTTGTGCCCTTGTTTTCTATCTCTAGTTATGGGTAGGAAACACAACATACCAAAAAAATTAGTTGTACCTGCTAAACCAATGGTTGAAGAACCACCCAAAATCTATCATACTACTGAAGCTTTCTATTTGGATCTTCTTCGATCCATTTGTGCTCGTGCTGAAAACCCAACTAGCTTAGTTGAGGGAAAATCATTAAATGAGCATGCTTATTATGTGCGACACCGCTTATCTCAAAAAGGGAAACTTTTATGGCATCATATGAATAGTTTGTATTGCTATGCTCTGAATTTATGTGAAATACATGATTTTACTTGTTGTTCTAAAGACCCTAAAAAACACCTTCGCTTCCAATGTGAGTTTAAAGATAATGGAATCGTATCTTCTTATGCCAAAGGTGTTTATAATTACTATGATGTTGAACAAATTGAAGAATTTGTTGCTTTTAAGGGTGCTTATGAAATTACTTCTTTGATTGAAAAGTATGATGCTACTCTTTACAAATCTAAATTTTTTGCTATACTTAAATATTGCTATGAAAACTATGCTTCCAATGCTTATGTTAAAGAATATATTGAGTACTTCTCCGCTGTCCAAGAAGAGACTAACATTTTGCAGGAGTCTATGGAAGAAGAAAATGATGAAACTATGAGCTCATTGGATGAAAAAGATGATGAGGAGAGCGAAGAACAAACGGAGGAAGAGCGGATTAGCTACCCATGCCCACCTTCTAATGAGAGTAACTCTTCAACTCATACATTGTTTAATGTCCCTTCGTTCTTACCGAAGGATGAATGCTATGATAATTGCTATGATCCCGTTGATTCTTTTGAAATATCCCTTGTTGATGAACTTGATGCTTGCTATGCTTGTGGCCATGATGCCAATATGAATTATGCTTATGGAGATAAACTTGCTATAGTTCCTTATGTTAAGAATGAAATTGTTTCTATTGCACCCACACATGATAGTCCTATTATCTTTTTGAATTCTCCAAACTACACTATATCGGAGAAGTTTGCACTTATTAAGGATTATATTGATGGGTTGCCTTTTACCGTTGCACGTGATAATTTTGATGAATATAATATGCATGTGCTTTCTGCTCCTACTTGCAATTATTATGAGAGAGGAACTACATCTCCGCCTTTCTATGTTTCCAACACAATAAAATTGCAAGAAACTGCTTATGCTATGTATTGGCCCTTACTTGATGTGCATGAATTGTTCTTGTATGACATGCCAATGCATAGGAAGAGAGTTAGACTTCGTCATTGCCTGATATATGTTGCTTTGTGCTCACTACTTAATGCCAAATCATTGCTAATTAAAATTGGCTTTGATATAACTTGGGATCCGGGTGGATTCATTACTTGAGCACTTTATGCCTAGCTTAATGGCTTTAAAGAAAGCGCTGCCAGGGAGACAACCCGAAAGTTTTAGAGAGTCATTTATTTTTGTTGAGTGCTTTTATATAGTTTAAAAACAAAAAATATATAGAGGGGAACCTAAAACTTTTCAAAAAGAAAAGTGAAAGTGAGAGAGACGAGCATTGTTGAAGTGGGGGAGCTCCTTGAACTTTGTTCATGCCCATGGAAACTTTGTGAATCTTAATTACAGAAAATTTTCAACAAAAATAATTATCCTCTTGTACAAAGCCATTGTATTATATCATGTGCCAAGATTTGCCTTTAGGACGATTAGATTGCTTGTTGGTATGTGCGGTGCAAAAACAGAAACTTTGGCTGTAGTGCGTAATTTTACATTTTTTACTGGAACATCGAAAGTTTCTGAACTTTTTGCACAGTATTGCTATACAAATTTTTTATTTTTTCTTAATTTTTTAGAATTGTTTGAGTAACAGAAGTATGGTAGGTGTTCAGATTACTACAGACTGTCCTGTTTAAGACAGATTCTGTTTTTGATGCATTGTTTTGCTTGTTTTGATGAAACTATCGATTTTTATCGGTGGTATAAGCCATGGAAAAGTTATATTACAGTAGCTAAAATGCAAAAACAAAATATGAATGGGTTTGCAACAGTACTTAGAGTAGTGATTTGCTTTATTATACTAACAGATCTTACCGAGCTTTTTGTTGAATTTTGTGCGGATGAAGTGATCAAAGATCGAGGAGGTCTCGATATGAGGAGAAGGAGGAGAGGCAAAAGCTCAAGCTTGGGGATGCCCAAGGCACCCCAAGTAAATATTCAAGGCGACTCAAGCATCTAAGCTTGGGGATGCCCCGGAAGGCATCCCATCTTTCTTCAACAAGTATCGGTATGTTTTCATCTTCGTTTCGTTCATGTGATATGTGTGAATCTTGGAGCGTCTTTTTTGTTTATTTTTCATTTTTTTATGCACCATGCTGGTATGAAATAGTCCATGGTCGATTTATAGAATGCTCATTGCACTTCACTTATATCTTTTGAGTATGGCTTTATAGAATGCTTCATGTGCTTCACTTATATTATTTGAAGTTTGGATTGCCTGTTTCTCTTCACATAGAAAACCGTTATTTATAGAATGCTCTTTTGCTTCACTTATTTTTTATAGAGCATGGTCTTTTGTAGAAAGAATTAAACTCTCATGCTTCACTTATATCTATTTAGAGAGTCAACGGGAATTGGTCATTTGCATGGTTAGTCATAAAATCCTACATAAAACTTATGGATCACTGAATATGATATGTTTGATTCCTTGCAATAGTTTTGCGATATAGAGATGGAATATCTTGGAGGTACTAGTAAACGGTTGTGGTTAGTAGGAATATTGGTGTTAAGGTTTGTGATTCCCAAAGCATGCACGTATAGTCTCTTGTTATGCTATGAAGTTGGAGCATGATTTATTATTGATTGTCTTCCTTGTGAGTGGCGGTCGGGGACGAGCGATGGTCTTTTCCTACCAATCTATCCCTCTAGGGGCATGCATAGTAGTACTTTGCTTCGAGGGATAATAAACTTTTGCAATAAGTATATGAGTTCTTTATGAATAATGTGAGTCCATGGATTATACGCACTCTTACCTTTTCGCAATTTGCTAGCCTCTACGGTACCGTGCATTGCCCTTTCTCACCTCGAGAGTCGGTGCAAACTTCGCCGGTGCATCCAAACCCCGTGATATGATATGCTCTATCACACATAAGCCTTATTATATCTTCCTCAAAACAGCCACCATACCAACCTATTATGGCATTTCCATAGCCATTCCGAGATATATTGCCATGCAACTTCCACCGCTTCCGTTTTGATGACTTGAGCATTCTTTGTCATATTGCTTTGCATGATCATAAAGCTGACATAGTAGTTGTGGCTCAGCCACCGTGCATCATTTTTTATACATGTTACACTAGATCATTGCACATCCTGGTACACTGCCAGAGGCATTCATATAGAGTCATATTTTGTTCTAGGTATCGAGTTGTAATTTTTATTTCTTTCGAGTTATAAGTAAATAGAAGTGTGATGATCATCATTATTCATTATTAGAGCATGTCCCAGTGAGGAAAGGATGATGGAGACTATGATTCCCCCACAAGTCGGGATGAGACTCCGGACAATGAGAAAAAAAAAGAAAAAAAAGAAAAAGAAAAAAAAGAAAAAGGAAAAAAAGAAAGAAAAAAATACAAAGAGAGAAGGGGCATGCTAGTTCCACACTTGTGCTTCAAAGTAGCACCATGTTTTTCATATAGAGAGTTTCCTATGTTGTCACTTTCATATACTAGTGAGAATTTTTCATTATAGGATTAGATGCACACCCACTTAGTTTTCATATTGAGCTTTCATACACTTATAGCTCTTAGTGCATCCGTTGCATGGCAATCCCTACTCCTCATGTTGGTATCAATTGATGGGCATCTCCATAGCCCGTTGGTTAGCCGCGTCGATGTGAGACTTTCTTACTTTTTTGTCTTCTCTATATTTACCCCTATCATCATAGTCTATTCCACCCGTAGTGCTATATCCATGGCTTGCGCTCATGTATTGCGTGAGGGTTGAAAAAGCTGAAGCGCGTTAAAAAGTATGAACCAATTGCTCGGCTTGTCATCGGGGTTGTGCATGATAAATACTTTGTGTTAAGAAGACAGAGCATGACAAGACTATATGATTTTGTAGGGATAGCTTTCTTTAGCGTTGATATTTTGAAAGACATGATTGTTTGTTGGGATGCCTGAGTATTGATGTCTTTATGTCAAATTATAGACTATTGCTTTGAATCACTCTTGTCTTAATATTCATGCCATGATTAGACATATGATCAAGTTTATGCTAGGTAGCATTCCACATCAAAAATTATCCTTTTTATCATTTACCTACTCGAGGACGAGCATGAATTAAGCTTGGGGATGCTGATACGTCTCCATCGTATCTATAATTTTTTATTGTTTCAAGCCAATATTATAGAACTTTCACATATTTTTGGCAACTTTTTATATGATTTATTGGACTAACCTATTGATCCAGTGCCCAGTGCCAGTTCCTGTTTGTTGCATGTTTTTTGTTTCGCAGAAAATCCATATCAAACGAAGTCCAAACATGACAAAAATTTACGGAGAATTATTTTGGAATATATGTGATTTTTGGGACTTGGAATCAACGCAAACGGGGGCCCACAGTGCCCACAACCCACCAGGGCGCGCCCCAGGCCCCAGGCGCGCCCTGGTGTCTTGTGCCCTCCTTGAACGTCGGTTGGAGCCCTTCTTCTAGTGAAAGAAAGATAATTTATGGAAAAAAATCGTGTTAAAATCTCAGCGCAATAGGAGTTACGGATCTCCGGGAATATAAGAAACGGTGAAGGGCCAGATCTGGAGAACGCGAAACAGAAGAAAACAAAGAGGGAGATCCAATCTCGGAGGGGCTCCCGCCCCTCCGCCGCCATGGAGGCCATGGACCAGAGGGGGAACTCTCCTCCCATCTAGGGGGAGTCCAAGGAAGAAGAAGAAGGAGGGGGGCTCTCTCCCCCTCTCTCCCGGTGGCGCCGGAGTGCCGCCGGGGCAAGGATCGTGACGGCGATCTACATCAACAACCTTGCTACCATCAACACCAACTTTCTCCCCCTCTATGCAGCGGTGTAACACCCCTTCTCTCTGTTGTAATCTCTACTTATACATGGTGCTCAACTCCATATATTATTTTCCGATGATCTATGGTTATCCTATGATGTTTGAGTAGATCCGTTTTGTCCAGTGGGTTAATCGTGATCTTGGTTGGTATGATTGTATATTTTATTTATGGTGCTGTCCTACGGTGCCCTCCGTCTCGCTCAAACGTGAGGGATCCTTGCTGTAGGGTGTTGCAATATGTTCATGGTTTGCTTATTGTCGGTGTTGCGGGGGTGACAGCAGCCTAAACGCGGATAAGTGGGTTATGGCATATGGGAGTAAAGAGGACTTGATACTTAATGCTATGGTTGGGTTTCACGACCTTAATGATCTTTAGTAGTTGCGGATGCTTGCTAGAGTTCCAATCATAAGTGCATATGATCCAAGTAGAGAAAGTATGTTAGCTCATGCCTCTCCCTCATGTAAAATTGCAAGAATGATTACCGGTACTTGTTATCGATTGCCTAGGGACAAATGACTTTCTTGTTGACAAAAGCTATCCACTTTTATTATCTTGCAATTTATTCATAGTTTTATTCTCTCAAAGTACTCGTAGTTTTATTCTTGCAAAATAGTTTCATACTTGTTTTAGGTAAAGCAAACGTCAAGTGTGCGTAGAGTTGTATCGGTGGTCGATAGAACTTGAGGGAATATTTGTTCTACCTTTAGCTCCTCGTTGGGTTCGACACTCTTATTTATCGAAGAAGGCTACAAACGATCCCCTTTACTTGTGGGTTATCAGAGATGGCGGTGCAAGATGTCGAGAAGACAGCCTTCCTTTCCCCGTGCGGAGTGTACTGCTACACCTGCATGCCGTTCGGGTTGCGCAACGCCGGCGCGACCTTCCAGCGATTGATGCACATCGCCCTAGGCAAGCAGCTCGGGAGGAATGCTGAGGCGTACGTCAACAACATAGTGGTCAAGTCCAGGGAAGCGAGAACCCTCGTAGAAGATCTGGAGGAAACATTTACCAACTTACGCAGAGTGAACCTACGGCTCAATCCAGAGAAGTGCGTGTTTGGCTTACCGTCCGGCAAGCTGCTGGGTTTCTTGGTGTCACACAGGAGAATCGCCAGAGAAGATCAAGGCGATAGAAAGAATGAGCCTGCCGCAGACCCTCAAGGAAATGCTGAAGCTCGCGGGCTGCGTGACCTCGCTGGGGCATTTCATCTCCAAGCTCGGTGAGCATGCCCTCCCGTTTTTCAAGTTGATGAAGAAGAAGGGCCCGTTCGAATGGACTCCGTGAAGGAAATATGCCCTAGAGGCAATAATAAAGTTGTTATTTTATATTTCCTTATTCATGATAAATGTTTATTATTCATGCTGGAATTGTATTGATCGGCAACCTAAATACATGTGTGAATACGTAGACAAACATTGTGTCCCTAGTGAGCCTCTACTTGACTAGCTCGTTGATTAAAGATGGTTAAGGTTTCCTGACCATGGACATGAGTTGTCATTTGATAATGGGATCACATCATTAGGAGAATGATGTGATGGACAAGACCCATCCGTTAGCTTAGCATAATGATCGTTCAGTTTTGTTGCTATTGCTTTCTTCTTGTCAAATACATATTCCTTCGACTATGAGATTATGCAACTCCCGCATACCGGAGGAATATCTTGTGTGCTATCAAATGTCACAACGTAACTGGGTGATCATAAAGATGGTCTACAGGTATCTCCGAAGGTGTTTGTTGAGTTGGCATAGATCGAGATTGGGATTTGTCACTCCGAGTTTCGGAGAGGTATCTCTGGGCCCTCTCGGTAATACACATCATAAGCTTGCAAGCAAACGACTAAGGAGTTAGTCACGAGGTGATGTATTATAGAACGAGTAAAGAGACTTACCGGTAACAAGATTGAACTAGGTATGAAGATACTGGTGATCGAATCTCGGGCAAGTAACATACCGATAGACAAAGGGAATTACGTATGTTGTCATAAGGTTTGACCGATAAAGATCTTCATAGAATATGTAGGAGCCAATATGGGCATCCAGGTTCCGCTATTGGTTATTGACCAGAGAGGTGTCTCAGTCATGTCTACATAGTTCTCGAACCCGTAGGGTCCGCACGCTTAACTTTCGTTGACGATATAGTACTATATGAGTTATGTATGTTGGTGACCGAATGTTGTTCGGAGCCCCAGATGAGATCACGGACATGACGAGGAGCTCTGGAATGGTCCGGAGGTAAAGATTGATATATAGGATGATATGGTTCGGCCAAGGGGTAAAGCCCATGGGGCTTTAGGTCGGTGCAAAAGGAGTTTTGCGGAGGCCAGGGGGCCAAACGCCGGAGACCCTGGCGTCTGGCTGTAACACCCCATGTCATTAGCTACAGTAATCACTTTTGATAATGACATGTCAGCAAGCTTAATAGTGCATAATCATCATTAGCATCATATTGCATTTCAACTCCTAACTCAAATTCAAATTTAAATGAAAGTGAAATATAAAAGTTGTCCAACATAAAAACTAAAATGTTCGATGAATAGAAAATATTGCAGAGACTATTTTAAAATTGTAACCAACAAATAATAAAATAATTAGGTGGCACTAACATAATTAAAACAGTAAGGAATAATGCATTTTAATTATTATAAAAATTGTGTGAACTCAAGTTGACTCCAAACCAATTTTTGGTAGTGGTAGGTAATGCCTAGTAATTATTGGAGCAATTCCTATGTTTTACAAAATTCAACAAGTGGCCAAACTATTTACAAAACTGAGAAAAGAAAATAAATAAAAGAAAAGACAAAAGAAAAACAAAATAGAAAAGAAGAAAAAGAGAAACCCCCCCGGCCCAACAGGGCCTCAGCCCAGCCGGCCGGCCCAGCTGCCTCCCCCCTGGCCTATATCCCCCCCCCTCGGCCGAACCCTAGCCCGATCCATTCCCCCCCCCCCCCCCCCCCCCCCCCCCCCCCCCGCGATCCCCTCCTCCTCCTCCGACGCTCGGCGCCGTTCGCCGCGCCGTCCGGAGCTCGTCGCCGACGCTGCCGTTCGCCGACCTCCTCGTCCTCCTCCCCAACCGGCCTCCCAGAGCCTCGCCGGCGAACCCCTGCATCGGGGGTATGAACCCCTCCCCCTCCTCATCCCCGCCGATTCGCTGTGCCGCCGTTCGCCCGCCGCGCGCGCTCCGGCCCCCGCGCTCGCCGGGCTCCGGCCGCGTCCGCCGCCGGCCTCCGCTCGCCGTTGCCCGGCCCGCTCCGCGCCGCGCCTCCGCCTCCCACGCCCGCGCATCACCGCGCCGCGCTGCCGCCTCGCCCTGCTGCCGCCCGCTCGGCCACCGCCTCCCCCTGCCGCGCCGCGCCGCGCGCGCTGCCCGCCTCCGGCCATGCCCGCACGCGCTGCGCGCGCTGCCTGCGGCCCCGCGGTCTGCCCCCTCCGTCCGCGCCGCCGCCCGCGTGCGTGCCCTTGGGCACCGGACATGTCCGGTCCCAAATGGGCACGCCCCGGACGTGTCCGCCCCTGGTCACTGACCAGTGGGGCCCACAACCCTGGCTGTTAAATAAATAAATAAATAAAAAAAATAAAAATAAATAGTTAATTAAATCTATTTAATTAAAGTAAATAATTAATTAATTAAAGTAATTAGTAATTAACTTAATTAACCTGGTTAATTAAAGCTAATTATTTAGTTAACTTAATTAACCTTGCTGACATTAGTGAGCACTATTATGGATAATTCAAAATTAAATAATAAGAATAAATTCCAGAAATTGATTAAAACTTTAGAAAATCATATTAAATAATCCGTAACTCCGATGAAAAACTTTATACATGAAACTTGCTCAGAATTTCGATACGAACCCGAATACGCCTCCGTATTCCGTCAGATGCCTCTAGCTATAAGAACGTTGAACTTTTAGACCGATATCGATAAATGAATAGTGTCCAACTTTAATTAAATAAATCCAAATACATTACTAAATTAACTAAATCATTTAGTTAGGCAGTAGATAAACACCCGGCATATCATTAGGCATGTCATACATATTGTTTGAATTATTGCCGTGAATTTATTGTTTCTCTCCCCCTCCTTCTCTCTCTCGATAGACGCTGATGAGACCGACGACGCTGCACCAGGATACGAACTACACTACCGACGAGCAGCCCGTTGACGACCCCTCTCTCTTGCCAGAGCAACCAGGCAAGCCCCCCCTTGAGCATTCCAGATATCGCCCATTCTATTCTCCAGCTTGCATTAGATTTTGTACTGTTAATGTATGCTCTATTCTGATGCATAGCCTGCTGTAACTTGTTCATTGCTACCTTACCTGCCTATGATAAATGTTTAGTTTAGGTTGGAATGAACCATCAGTGACCCCCACCACCTTACCCTTGTTGCCCCTGCTTGATCATCGACGACTCGATCAACGTGATCGTCGACCAGAGACCGACACACTTCACACCCCCTTAGTTGTACGACTCTGCGTAGTAACTATCGAGTGCCGAGGGTGATACCTCGTAACGCACTCCCGATGAATACTCTGCAGTGTAGCTGTTCGGTCGTGGTCATCGAGGGTGATTCCTCCTTCTCCACTTCCGATACGACTTGTCATGCGACCCATCAGTGTGAACCTCGGAGGTGATACGTCATACGTTCACCCTGATGATTTCGTCGAGTGGAATCCGCCGAGGGTGATTCCTCGGGTTTCCCCCTTGATGTTATGACCACACGATTACTTTGAACCTCTGTTACAGGCGGGTCCACCCTGGTGGTACCCGCTGGAGATCTATGATTTTCGGGTGTGCTGGAAGGGCACTCGAGTGTGACATTGTGGCGGAGCATCAGAGACTCTGATTGTCTCCGGTGATATAATTGAGCCTATTGGATTTGGGTGTGTGATCTGGATGGGTCGACGTGCCTATTCGCACTACCACCACGGCGGATAATGGTTATGGGACCCTCTGCGAAGTACGTTTCTCCGAAAGCTCGTCTGACGTCACGATTCACTGTGCGGGCTGATTGTCGGGATTGGGCTGGATACTTCACTGACGAGCTCAGTGTCGCGCCTGCACCCCGCCAGTTTCACAACGCGCAGCGTGCCCTGGGCGATGGCCGCGACCTCTGGGTGCAAGGTTAGTCCGGCGTGCTGACCTCTCTGCCGAGCCTAGGTAGGCGCTGCTTTGTGTTGATCTTTCGGGAGGGCATTACCAGCAAGTGTGTCCAGCCAGAGTTGATCGAGCGTGTTGGGTAACAGTAGTGCACCCCTGCAGGGATGAATCTTCTATCGATAGCCGGTCCTACGGTAAAGGACGCTCAGTTTGTGTATCCCGATCTACTACTTAAACTGGATACTGTTACTTAATGAAGCTCGGGATCGCTTCTCGCTGTGGAGTCGAGGAAGGATCTTTAAGCTGTACTTCAACATGTTTGCTAAATAAAATGCTGTCTACTCTCTTCTACTGCTGCAAGATGATGGCCTTGTGAAGATGTTTGAAGATGCTAGTCTTCGATAGGACTAGGCCTTCTCTCTATTCTGGCATTTCGCAGCCCAGTCCACTTATACAGCCTTTCTCCATTGATAATGTTGCATAGTAGTATAGGTCCTTGCTTGCGAGTACTTCGAATGAGTACTCACGGTTGCTTTACTTTCTCTTTTCCCCATATACCCCACTTGGTTGATACATCAGACGATGGAGTCCAGGAGCCAGATGCCACCACCGGAGCTTACTACCAGAGGGTCAGAGGGTACTTACTACTGGATTGAGCCAGCTGACCAGGAGTAGGATCGGAGGCTCCCAGGCAGGAGGCAACGCCTTTCGATCTAGTGTCGCTGTTTGTGCTAGCCTTTTAAGGCAAAACTTGTCTAACTATGTCTGTACTCAGATAATATTTGTATGACTGACTTATGTATTCGGATTTTCGGATCCCTGGTCTTGTAATATTGTGGACCTCCATTTAAATTGTGTTAGAGTTGTGTGTGTGATATCTTCCGTGAGTCCCTGTGCTTGATCGTACACGTTTGCGTGTATGATTAGTGTACGATGAGTCGGGGCGCCACAAAGTTGGTATCAGAGCCAGGTTTCGATCTGGGACCTGTGGCTTACGGGCCCACGTCGCCAACTGGGTGGTATTAGGATCTTTATTCCTCGTCTATACTTGGGACTCTGATCTCTCTTCTATTCGGGTGTTAATAAATTTACTAACGCCGACACTTAGGATCTCGTAAATTTGTCTACCCGGAGAGATGATCTGTGCGATTTCCATGTCATTGATCTGATTAGTCTGATAATCATTTTCCTTTCCATTTTTTGTTAACTTTTCTCTCCGAGTTGTGTTAAACTTCCCATTGTCATTTGACAAATCTGAATTTCTCTGTTTCAGATGGACCATTTGTTTCCACCGCGTCCTACGACACAGCTTGTGCTTCGACTTGGGCTCGTAATACCCCTGGGGTTTCCAGCTGTCCTGATCGCTCTCAGACCAGACTGGCTACCGTTGGTACCTGAGTACTTGGTTTACGAGGATTACCGGAGTTCAATCAGGAGCAGTACCATGCTGATGTTCGTATCTATGATCAGCAGAATGACTCAGACACCGAGCTACACACTTTTCCACGGGTATCGGCGTGACTATTGAGATGGCAGTCCATGATGCCACCTACTCTGCCGTCGCACGTCTCTGAGGACAGTTCAGCGATATCTTGATGACTCTGAGTTTCGATACATTGTATGCCCTCTGTGAGATGCTACTGGATACTACACAGCTATCTGTGCCCCGTTCGAGCCTCGTCGCTATGACCCGCTGTGTTTTGATTCAGTGCACTCAGGCTCTGGATCGCACTGTTCGGGCTCTTGCTGTCGAGTTGATTGCCACTCGAGCACGTCTCTACGATGCTATGACGCAGTTGCACCCGCTGTTTGTGCAGGGATACATCCTGAGCACATCCTTTATCTGCGCAGGACTCAGATGTATGCTGGTATTGATTGGCCTGCTGTTGGAGGTCATACACCGCACGGGACCTCTTCTTACAGCTCGAGACCGGATTCTGCATCAGAGTGCACATGGAGCACAGGATCCTTCCGCGACGAACATTCGTCGTCAGCACTTGCGAGTTACCCCGTTTCGGTGGTTTTTCTCCGATGTTGATGTAGCCTTTGCTATGTCTTGTTGGTATTCCTTACCGCGTGCCTGTGCGCCGCTAGTATGTCTAGCTTTTGAATTTGCGCGTTATGCTGTCCGCATGTACCCGACTCTGTGTATGGATCCGTATGTCTTAATCGACTACTGTTATGTATCGTTACACTACTTAAATTGTTGTCAAGTTAATCATGTTTGTCACTAAACGCTTGCAATTGCTTTTACTAAAATACCCCCTGTTGATACTTAGCAGGATGGTTAGACCAGGTGGTCGTGGTCGTGGTCGTGCACCTGAACGTCCACCACTGCCAGACTATATGGCGGCTATGATGCAACAGTTTGAGCTTAACCGCCAGTTCATGGTTGGAATCATGGCTCAGTTTCCGCATCAGAACAACCAGAACCAGAACCCAGCTTCAATAACTTGACAGAGTTTATGGACTTAACCCAAACAGTTCCACCACTCTACAAGCCACTGGATGCTGATGACTGGCTCCGCGACATCACTCACGAGATGAGTCAGCTAATGTCGCCCCTGCCAACTATGTCAACTTCGCGGCCTTTTTTAAAGGGCCCCGCAGCTCAATGGTGGGACACACACAAGCGTACTCTGCCTGTTGGAACAGTCATCACCTGGTATGAGTTCCAGGCTGCTTTCCGTACACGTTACATCCCTCAAGCAATTATGGAACGCATGAAGACCCAGTTTCGTAACCTCACTCAGGGCAACAAGACTGTCGAAGCTTATCAGCGTGAATTTCTAGACCTCTCCCGCTATGCTGAAGAAGACATCGCCACAGATGCACGCAGACAAGAGAAGTTCCGTAGTGGACTACACCCGACCTCAAGCGCACTAGCTGCTCAAGACTTCAATGACTTTTCAACTCTGACGAACAAGGTATTTTGTTGAGACCGCTCAGATGGAATACAAGGACTCGCAGAAGCACTATCGTGATGCTGGCTCATCTTCGGGCTCAGCATCGAAGGTCGAGTTTGGATTCCCAACAATGCGTTCCGTTCCAATACTCTGCCACCAAAGAACACTATGCTTCACCACGTGCCTCCTCCACCACAGAGCAGCCAAAAACTCAAGCTATTCAAAACAATGCTCCTCTTCGTCTGAAGATGGTCTATGCTTCAAGTGCCGCAAACCAGGTCACAGGCTAAGACTGCCGCCAGAATCAGAATCACGTTAGCCTTTCCCCGTGCTGGCGTGGCAATGGTCGTGGCCAACAATCAGACCCGCAACTATAATACTGGGTCTGCTGCACATGGTCGTGGACACGCCTACAACATTGACATTGAAGAAGTCCAGGATCACCTGCTACTGTGATGGGTACCCTTCTTGTTAACTCAGTACCTGCTTCTGTTTTATTGATTCAGGAGCATCACATTCATTCATCTCTGGAAAATTTGCATTTTGCATGGCATTCGATATGAGAAAATGCATACTCCGTTAGTCATTAAAACTCCGGAGGTCATGTCATGCTGACGTGATAGCACCTAACGTTACCGTCGAAATTAAAGGGTGGAATTCCTTGCCTCGCCCATCGTCTTGAAGTCTTCCACCATAGACCTCATTTTGGAATGGATTGGTTGAAAGCTCACATTGCTTCGATCAATTGTGCCACTAAAGTCGTCCAACTTCTTCACCCCACGATGAGAGATAGTGAACTATACCGCCCGCATTACTCGGGACGCTGAAGCTCAGATATATGCTCTGAATGCTTGAACGCCTCACCTCTGGAAGGGATCGGAACGTCCTGTCGTTCGAGATTTTCCAGACGTCTTTCCAGAAGAACTTCCAGGAATACCCCCGGCTAGAGCTATCGAGTTTGTCATGACTTGAAGCCTGGCACCGTCCCTATTGCCAAGCGACCTTATAAGATGCCTCCGCATCACCTACTAGAGCTTAAGGAAGAAATCGACAAGTCGTTAAGTGTGGTTTCATCCGCCCCAGTTCCTCTGCATGGGGAGCACCTTCACTCTTCGTTAAGAAGAAGGATGGAACTAACCGTTTGGTTCAGGATTATCGGCCCATAACCAAGCCACAATCCAGAATAAATACCCACCTGCCCGGATCAATGATCTTATGATCAACTCGCTGGATCGTCGGTGTTCTCTAAACTCGACCTGAGGTTGGGTTATCACCAGATCCGTGTCCGTGAAGAGGATATTCCCAAGACTGCATTCGTTACTCGTTATGGCTCCTATGAATACACCGTCATGTCATTTGGCCTAACGAATGCTCAGCAACTTTCTCCCGTCTGATGAATTATATATTCATGGATTACCTCGACAAATTCATCGTGGTTTATTTGGATGATATCCTGATTTATTCTAAGAAAAAGAAGAACATGCTGAACACCTCCGTTTGGTAATAGAAAGGCTCCGAGAACACCAGTTGTATGCCAAGTATTCCAAATGTGAATTTTGGCTTTCTATGAAGTAACTTACCTTGGACATGTGATTTCCAAGATGGAATTGCTGTTAACCCCGAACGAGTTCAGGCTATTCTTGACTGGACTCCCCCGAAGAATGTTAAGCAAGTCAGAGTTTTCTCGGACTTGCAAGTTATTGCCGTTCGATTCGTTGAGAACTTTTCCAAGATTGCAAAACCATTGACAAATCTGCTTCACAAGGTGTTAAATTTGAGTGGACAGAAAATGTCAAGAAAGCTTTCAGACACTAAAAGATAAATTGACATCTGCCCCAGTATTAGCACCCCGGATTCCCAAAAGGATTTCATGATATACTGTGATGCCTCCCATCAAGGATTAGGCCGTGTCATATGCAAGAACGCAAAGTGATTGCTTATGCCTCCCGACAATTGCGTCCTCACGAAGAGAATTACCCAGTGCACGATCTCGAACTTTCTGCGGTTATTTATGCCCTGAAGCTATGGCGACATTACCTTCTCGGTAACATTGCGAGATATATACGGATCATCAAAGTTTGAAGCATTTGTATACTCAACCGGACTGAACCTTCGTCAACAAAGATGGCTCGAGACAATAGCCAATTATGATATGAATATCTCATACACCCCTGGCAAGGCAAATGTAATGGCCGATGCGTTGAGCCGTAAGGCTTATTGCAACAACCATATGGTTCAGGAATCACAACCTCTTCTTTATGAAGAGTTTCGTAAATTGAACCTCCATATTGTTCCACAGGGTTATCTCAATACCCTCGTTGTCGAACCAGATTAGAACACAACATCAAAACTATGCACGGTATGACTCTGAAGTTGAAAGGATCAAGCGATACCTTGAAAAAGGAAAACCGTCGGAGTTCCATTGATAATGATGGGATCCTATTTTTCCAACACCGTCTCTTCGTACTAAGTTCAAAGATGAGAGAGAACACGTTATGATGGAAGCTCATGACACTCTCTGTCAATTCATCCTGGTAGCACAAAGATGTACCGTGACATTTGTCAGAGATACTGGTGGCTCTATATGAAGCGAGACATTGCTCGTTATGTTTCTGAGTGTGACGTTTGCCGCCGCATTAAAGCTCAACATCAAAGGCCCGCCGGAACTCTGCAAACCCTTGCAATTCCTGAATGGAAATGGGACAAGGTCCAAATGGATTTCATTTGGTTTTCCAGATCTCAGAAGGGTCATGATGCTATTTTTGTGTCATTGACCGATTCTCTAAGGTTGCTCACTTTCTACCAGTTAAGGAGACAATCACTCTAGCCAGTTAGCAGACTTGTATGTTTCCCGAATTGTGTCACTCCACGGTGTTCCGTTGTTGAGATCAGTTCTGATCGTGGCAGCCTTCACCTCCAGATTCTGGAATAGTTTCCAAGAAGCTATGGGAACACATCTGTCTTTCAGCACCGCTTTTCACCCTCAGTCACAGGGTCAAGTTGAACGAGTTAATCAAGTGCTCGAAGATATGCTTCGAGCTGCGTCATCTCCTTCGGTAAGAAATGGGAGGAATCTCTCCCGTATGCCGAATTCTCTACAACAAAGCTATCAAGCTAGTCTGAAGAGATGGCACCGTTTGAAGTTCTATACGGTCGTAAGTGTCGAACCCCTCTGAATTGGTCAGAAAACTGGGGAACGCTCACTCGGGACCTGACATTATTCAGCAAGCAGAAGACCAAGTCCGCATTGTCCGTGAACATTTGAAAACTGCTTAGTCTCGTCAGAAAGAGCAACTATGACCGAAAGCACCAGGAAATGGTCTATCAAACCTGGCGAGCAAGCTTACCTGCGCGTCACTCCGTTGAAAGGCACTCATCGGTTCGGAATCAAAGGCAAGTTAGCTCCCCGCTACATTGGCCCGTTCCGTATTCTTGCCCGTCGAGGAGAAGTGGCATATCAATTGCAGTTGCCGCCAAATCTTTCTCAAGTACATGATGTCTTTCATGTATCCACTCCGTCGCTGCTTCAAGGATCCTATTCGAGCTGTGGATCACGAAGTGTTGAATTACGGGAAGATCTTGTCTTATCCAGAATATCCCATCCGTTGCTTGATGAAGCTGAACGTCGGACTCGTCAAAAGTCAATCAAATTCCTCAAGTTCAGTGGTCAAATCATTCTGAAGAGTGAGGCCACTGGGAACGCGAGGATCGTCTTCGTGAAGAATACCCCTCCTTCTTTCAGTCTTCCTCTAATTCTCGGGACGAGAATTCTTAATAGATGAGGAGAGCTGTAACACCCCCGTCATAGCTACAGTAATCACTTTTGATAATGACATGTCAGCAAGCTTAATAGTGCATAATCATCATTAGCATCATATTGCATTTCAACTCCTAACTCAAATTCAAATTTAAATGAAAGTGAAATATAAAAGTTGTCCAACAAAAAACTAAAATGTTCAATGAATAGAAAATATTGCCAGAGACTATTTTAAAATGTAACCAACAAATAATAAAATAATTAGGTGGCACTAACATAATTAAAACAGTAAGGAATAATGCATTTTAATTAAAAATTGTGTGAACTCAAGTTGACTCCAAACCAATTTTGGTAGTGGTAGGTAAGCCTAGTAATTATTGGAGCCAATTCCTATGTTTTACAAAATTCAATATGTGGCCTAACTATTTACTAAACTCAGAAAAGAAATAAATAAAAGAAAAGACAAAAGAAAAACAAAACAGAAAAGAAGAAAAAAAAGAGAGAAACCCCCCGGCCCAACTGGGCCTCAGCCCAGCCGGGCCCCAGCTGCCTCCCCCCTCGGCCTATACCCCCCCCCTCGGGCCGAAACCTAGCCCAATCCATTCCCCCCCCCGATCCCCTCTCCTCCTCCGACGCTCGGCGCCGTTCGCCGCGCCGTCCGGAGCTCGTCGCCGACGCCGCCGCTCGCCGACCTCCTCGTCCTCCTCCCCAACCGGCCTCCCAGAGCCTCGCCGGCGAACCCCTGCATCGGGGGTATGAACCCCTCCCCCTCCTCATCCCCGCCGATTCGCTGCCGCCCGTTCGCCCGCGCGCGCGCTCCGGCCCCCGCGCTCGCCGGGCTCCGGCCGCGTCCGCGCCGGCCTCCGCTCGCCCGTGCCCGGCCCGCTCCGCGCCGCGCCTCCGCCTCCCCACGCCCGCGCATCACCGCGCCGCGCTGCCGCTCGCCCTGCTGCCGCCCGCTCCGGCCACCGCCTCCCCCTGCCGCGCCGCGCCGCGCCGCGCTGCCCCGCCTCCGGCCACTGCCCCGCACGCGCTGCCGCGCGCTGCCTGCGGCCCCGCTGTCTGCCCCCTCCGTCCGCGCCCGCCGCCCGCGTGCGTGCCCTTTGGGCACCGGACATGTCCGGTCCCAAATGGGCACGCCCCGGACGTGTCCGCCCCTGGTCCACTGACCAGTGGGGCCCACAACCCTGGCTGTTAAATAAATAAATAAATAAAAATAAATAAAAATAAATAGTTAATTAAATCTATTTAATTAAAGTAAATAATTAATTAATTAAAGTAATTAGTAATTAACTTAATTAACCTGGTTAATTAAAGCTAATTATTTAGTTAACTTAATTAACCTTGCTGACATTAGTGAGCACTATTATGGATAATTCAAAATTAAATAATAAGAATAAATTCCAGAAATTGATTAAAACTTTAGAAAATCATATTAAATAATCCGTAACTCCGATGAAAATACTTTATACATGAAACTTGCTCAGAATTTCGATACGAACCCGAATACGCCCTCCGTATTCCCGTCAGATGCCTCTAGCTATAAGAACGTTGAACTTTTAGACCGATATCGATAAATGAATAGTGTCCAACTTTAATTAAATAAATCCAAATACATTACTAAATTAACTAAATCATTTAGTTAGGCAGTAGAACACCCCGGCATATCATTTAGGCATGTCATACATATTGTTTGAATTATTGCCGTGAATTTATTGTTTCTCTCCCCCTCCTTCTCTCTCTCGATAGACGCTGAGACCGACGACGCTGCACCAGGATACGACTACACTACCGACGAGCAGCCCGTTGACGACCCCTCTCTCTTGCCAGAGCAACCAGGCAAGCCCCCCCTTGAGCATTCCAGATATCGCCCATTCTATTCTCCAGCTTGCATTAGATTTTGCTACTGTTAATGTATGCTCCTATTCTGATGCATAGCCTGCTGTTGTAACTTGTTCATTGCTACCTTACCTGCCTATGATAAACTGTTTAGTTTAGGTTGGAATGAACCATCAGTGACCCCCACCACCTTACCCTTGTTGCCCCTGCTTGATCATCGACGACTCGATCAACGTGATCGTCGACCAGAGACCGACACCTCACTTCACACCCCCTTAGTTGTACGACTCTGCGTAGTAACTATCGAGTGCCGAGGGTGATACCTCGTAACGCACTCCCGATGAATACTCTGCAGTGTAGCTGTTCGGTCGTGGTCATCGAGGGTGATTCCTCCTTCTCCACTTCCGATACGACTCTGTCATGCGACCCATCAGTGTGAACCTCGAGGGTGATACGTCATACGTTCACCCTGATGATTTCGTCGAGTGGAATCCGCCGAGGGTGATTCCTCGGGTTTCCCCCTTGATGTTATGACCACACGATTACTTTGACCCTTGTTACAGGCGGGTCCACCCTGGTGGGTACCCGCTGGAGATCTATGATTTTCGGGTGTGCTGGAAGGGCACTCGAGTGTGACATTGTGGCGGAGCATCAGAGACTCTGATTGTCTCCGCGTGATACTAATTGAGCCTATTGGATTTGGGTGTGTGATCTGAGTGGGTCGACGTGCCCTATTCGCACTACCACCACGCGGGATAATGGTTATGGGACCCTCTGCGAAGTACGTTTCTCCGAAAGCTCGTCTGACGTCACGATTCACTGTGCGGGCTGATTGTCGGGATTGGGCTGGATACTTCACTGACGAGCTCAGTGTCGCGCCTGCACCCCGGCCAGTTTCACAACGCGCAGCGTGCCCTGGGCGATGGCCCGAGACCTCTGGGTGCATAGGTTAGTCCGGCGTGCTGACCTCTCTGCCGAGCCTAGGTAGAGCGCTGCTTTGTGTTGATCTTTCGAGGACGGGCATTACCCAGCAAGTGTGTCCAGCCAGAGTTGATCGAGCGTGTTGGGTAACAGTAGTGCACCCCTGCAGGGATGAATCTTCTATCGATAGCCGGTCCTACGGTAAAGGACGCTCAGTTTGTGTATCCCGATCTACTACTTAAACTGGATACTTGTTACTTAATTGAAGCTTCGGGATCGCTTTCTCGCTTGGGAGTCGAGGAAGGATCTTTAAGCTGTACTTCAACATGTTTGCTAAATAAAATGCTGTTCTACTCTCTTCTACTGCTGCAAGATGATGGCCTTGTGAAGATGTTTGAAGATGCTAGTCTTCGATAGGACTAGGCCTTCTCTCTATTCTGGCATTTCTGCAGCCCAGTCCACTTATACAGCCTTTCTCCATTGATAATGTTGCATATGTAGTATAGATCCTTGCTTGCTGAGTACTTCGAATGAGTACTCACGGTTGCTTTACTTTCTCTTTTCCCCATATACCCCACCTTGGTGATACATCAGACGATGGAGTCCAGGAGCCAGATGCCACCACCGGAGCTTACTACCAGGAGGGTCCAGAGGGTACTTACTACTGGATTGAGCCAGCTGACCAGGAGTAGGATCGGAGGCTCCCAGGCAGGAGGCCAACGCCTTTCGATCTAGTGTCGCTGTTTGTGCTAGCCTTCTTAAGGCAAAACTTGTCTAACTATGTCTGTACTCAGATAATATTTGTATGACTGACTTATGTATTCGGATTTTCGGATCCCTGGTCTGTAATATTGTGGACCTCCATTTAAATTGTGTTAGAGTTGTGTTGTGATATCTTCCCGTGAGTCCCTGTGCTTGATCGTACACGTTTGCGTGTATGATTAGTGTACGATTGAGTCGGGGGCGCCACAAGTTGGTATCAGAGCCAGGTTTCGATCCTGGGACCTGTGGCTTACGGGCCCACGTCGCCAACTGGGTGGTATTAGGATCTTTTATTCCTCGTCTATACTCTGGGACTCTGATCTCTCTTCTATTCGGGTTAAATAAATTTTACTAACGCCGACACTTAGGATCTCGTAAATTCTGTCTACCCGGAGAGCTGGATATCTGTGCGATTTCCATGTCATTGATCTGATTAGTCTGATAATCATTTTCCTTTCCATTTTTTGTTTAACTTTTCTCTCCGAGTTGTGTTAAACTTCCCATTGTCATTTGACAAATCTGAATTTCCTCTGTTTCAGATGGACCATTTGTTTCCACCGCGTCCTACGACACAGCTTGTGCTTCGCACTTGGGCTCGTAATACCCCTGGGTTTCCAGCTGTCCTGATCGCTCTCATGACCAGACTTGGCTACCGTTGGTACCCTGAGTACTTGGTTTACGAGGATTACCGCGAGTTCAATCAGGAGCAGTACCATGCTGATGTTCGTATCTATGATCAGCAGAATGACTCAGACACCGAGCTACACCTTTTCCACGGTATCGGCGTGACTATTGAGATGGCAGTCCATGATGCCACCTACTCTGCCGTCGCACGTCTCTGAGGACAGTTCAGCGATATCTTGGATGACTCTGAGTTTCGATACATTTCGTATGCCCCTGCTGGAGATGCTACTGGATACTACACAGCTATCTGTGCCCCGTTCGAGCCTCGTCGCTATGACCCGCGTGTTTTGATTCAGTGCACTCAGGCTCTGGATCGCACTGTTCGGGCTCTTGCTGTCGAGTTGATTGCCACTCGAGCACGTCTCTACGATGCTATGACGCAGTTGCTACCCGCTGTTTGTGCAGGGATACATCCTGAGCACATCCTTTATCTGCGCAGGACTCAGATGTATGCTGGTATTGATTGGCCTGCTGTTGGAGGTCATACACCTGCACGTGGACCTCTTCTTACAGCTCGAGACCGGATTCTGCATCAGAGTGCACATGGAGCACAGGATCCTTCCGCGACGAACATTCGTCGTCAGCACTTGCAGTTACCCCGTTTCGGTGGTTTTCTCCGATGTTGATGTAGCCTTTGCTATGTCTTGTTGTGTACTTCCTTACCGCGTGCCTGTGCGCCGCCTAGTATGTCTAGCTTTTGAATTTGCGCCGTTATGCTGTCCGCATGTACCCGACTCTGTGTATGGATCCGTATGTCTTAATCGACTACTGTTATGTATCTGTTACACTACTTAAATTGTTGTCAAGTTACATCATGTTTGTCACTAAACGCTTGCAATTGCTTTTACTAAACTACCCCCTGTTGATACTTAGCAGGATGGTTAGACCAGGTGGTCGTGGTCGTGGTCGTGCACCTGAACGTCCACCACTGCCAGACTATATGGCGGCTATGATGCAACAGTTTGAGCTTAACCGCCAGTTCATGGTTGGAATCATGGCTCAGTTTCCGCATCAGAACAACCAGAACCAGAACCCAGCTTCAATAACTTTGACAGAGTTTATGCGACTTAACCCAACTCAGTTCCACCACTCTGACAAGCCACTGGATGCTGATGACTGGCTCCGCGACATCACTCACGAGATGGAGTCAGCTAATGTCGCCCCTGCCAACTATGTCAACTTCGCGGCCTTTTTCTTAAAGGGCCCCGCAGCTCAATGGTGGGACACACACAAGCGTACTCTGCCTGTTGGAACAGTCATCACCTGGTATGAGTTCCAGGCTGCTTTCCGTACACGTTACATCCCTCAAGCAATTATGGAACGCATGAAGACCCAGTTCCGTAACCTCACTCAGGGCAACAAGACTGTCGAAGCTTATCAGCGTGAATTTCTAGACCTCTCCCGCTATGCTGAAGAAGACATCGCCACAGATGCACGCAGACAAGAGAAGTTCCGTAGTGGACTACACCCCGACCTCAAGCTTGCACTAGCTGCTCAAGACTTCAATGACTTTTCAACTCTGACGAACAAGGCTATTCTTGTTGAGACCGCTCAGATGGAATACAAGGACTCGCAGAAGCACTATCGTGATGCTGGCTCATCTTCGGGCTCAGCATCGAAGCGTCGAGTTTGGATTCCCAACAATGCGTTCCGTTCCAATACCTCTGCACCAAAGAACAACTATGCTTCACCACGTCTGCCTCCTCCACCACCGAGGCAGCCAAAAACTCAAGCTATTCAAAACAATGCTCCTCTTCGTCCTGAAGATGGTCTATGCTTCAAGTGCCGCAAACCAGGTCACCAGGCTAAAGACTGCCGCCAGAATCAGAATCAGTTAGCCTTTCCCCGTGCTGGCCGTGGCAATGGTCGTGGCAACAATCAGACCCGCAACTATAATACTGGGTCTGCTGCACATGGTCGTGGACACGCCTACAACATTGACATTGAAGAAGTCCAGGATCAACCTGCTACTGTGATGGGTACCCTTCTTGTTAACTCAGTACCTGCTTCTGTTTTATTTGATTCAGGAGCATCACATTCATTCATCTCTGGAAAATTTGCATTTATGCATGGCATTCGATATGAGAAAATGCATACTCCGTTAGTCATTAAAACTCCCGGAGGTCACTGTCATGCTGACGTGATAGCACCTAACGTTACCGTCGAAATTAAAGGGTTGGAATTCCTTGCCTCGCCCATCGTCTTGAAGTCTTCCACCATAGACCTCATTCTTGGAATGGATTGGTTGAAAGCTCACATTGCTTCGATCAATTGTGCCACTAAAGTCGTCCAACTTCTTCACCCCACCGATGAGATAGTGAACTATACCGCCCGCATTACTCGGGACGCTGAAGCTCAGATATATGCTCTGAATGCTTTGAACGCCTCACCTCTGGAAGGGATCGAGAACGTTCCTGTCGTTCGAGATTTTCCAGACGTCTTTCCAGAAGAACTTCCAGGAATACCCCCGGCTAGAGCTATCGAGTTTGTCATCGACTTGAAGCCTGGCACCGTCCCTATTGCCAAGCGACCTTATAAGATGCCTCCGCATCACCTACTAGAGCTTAAGGAAGAAATCGACAAGTCGCTTAAGTGTGGTTTCATCCGCCCCAGTTCCTCTGCATGGGGAGCACCTTCACTCTTCGTTAAGAAGAAGGATGGAACTAACCGTTTGGTTCAGGATTATCGGCCCATTAACCAAGCCACAATCCAGAATAAATACCCACTGCCCCGGATCAATGATCTTTATGATCAACTCGCTGGATCGTCGGTGTTCTCTAAACTCGACCTGAGGTTGGGTTATCACCAGATCCGTGTCCGTGAAGAGGATATTCCCAAGACTGCATTCGTT
This sequence comes from Thinopyrum elongatum, assembly GCA_011799875.1. Classification (NCBI taxonomy): domain Eukaryota; kingdom Viridiplantae; phylum Streptophyta; class Magnoliopsida; order Poales; family Poaceae; genus Thinopyrum; species Thinopyrum elongatum. The sequence goes on from CM022297.1 coordinate 59,640,919, forward strand.
ACTCGTTATGGCTCCTATGAATACACCGTCATGTCATTTGGCCTAACGAATGCTCCAGCAACTTTCTCCCGTCTGATGAATTATATATTCATGGATTACCTCGACAAATTCATCGTGGTTTATTTGGATGATATCCTGATTTATTCTAAGAATAAAGAAGAACATGCTGAACACCTCCGTTTGGTAATAGAAAGGCTCCGAGAACACCAGTTGTATGCCAAGTATTCCAAATGTGAATTTTGGCTTTCTGAAGTAACTTACCTTGGACATGTGATTTCCAAGGATGGAATTGCTGTTAACCCCGAACGAGTTCAGGCTATTCTTGACTGGACTCCCCCGAAGAATGTTAAGCAAGTCAGAAGTTTTCTCGGACTTGCAAGTTATTGCCGTCGATTCGTTGAGAACTTTTCCAAGATTGCAAAACCATTGACAAATCTGCTTCACAAAGGTGTTAAATTTGAGTGGACAGAAAAATGTCAAGAAAGCTTTCAGACACTAAAAGATAAATTGACATCTGCCCCAGTATTAGCACCCCCGGATTCCCAAAAGGATTTCATGATATACTGTGATGCCTCCCATCAAGGATTAGGCCGTGTCCTAATGCAAGAACGCAAAGTGATTGCTTATGCCTCCCGACAATTGCGTCCTCACGAAGAGAATTACCCAGTGCACGATCTCGAACTTTCTGCGGTTATTTATGCCCTGAAGCTATGGCGACATTACCTTCTCGGTAACCATTGCGAGATATATACGGATCATCAAAGTTTGAAGCATTTGTATACTCAACCGGATCTGAACCTTCGTCAACAAAGATGGCTCGAGACAATAGCCAATTATGATATGAATATCTCATACACCCCTGGCAAGGCAAATGTAATGGCCGATGCGTTGAGCCGTAAGGCTTATTGCAACAACCATATGGTTCAGGAATCACAACCTCTTCTTTATGAAGAGTTTCGTAAATTGAACCTCCATATTGTTCCACAGGGTTATCTCAATACCCTCGTTGTCGAACCAGATTTAGAACACAACATCAAAACTATGCAACGGTATGACTCTGAAGTTGAAAGGATCAAGCGATACCTTGAAAAAGGAAAACCGTCGGAGTTCCATCTTGATAATGATGGGATCCTATTTTTCCAACACCGTCTCTTCGTACCTAAGTTCAAAGATGAGAGAGAACACGTTATGATGGAAGCTCATGACACTCCTCTGTCAATTCATCCTGGTAGCACAAAGATGTACCGTGACATTTGTCAGAGATACTGGTGGCCTAATATGAAGCGAGACATTGCTCGTTATGTTTCTGAGTGTGACGTTTGCCGCCGCATTAAAGCTCAACATCAAAGGCCCGCCGGAACTCTGCAACCCCTTGCAATTCCTGAATGGAAATGGGACAAGGTCCAAATGGATTTCATTACTGGTTTTCCCAGATCTCAGAAGGGTCATGATGCTATTTTTGTCGTCATTGACCGATTCTCTAAGGTTGCTCACTTTCTACCAGTTAAGGAGACAATCACTGCTAGCCAGTTAGCAGACTTGTATGTTTCCCGAATTGTGTCACTCCACGGTGTTCCGTTGGAGATCAGTTCTGATCGTGGCAGCCTCTTCACCTCCAGATTCTGGAATAGTTTCCAAGAAGCTATGGGAACACATCTGTCTTTCAGCACCGCTTTTCACCCTCAGTCACAGGGTCAAGTTGAACGAGTTAATCAAGTGCTCGAAGATATGCTTCGAGCTTGCGTCATCTCCTTCGGTAAGAAATGGGAGGAATCTCTCCCGTATGCCGAATTCTCTTACAACAATAGCTATCAAGCTAGTCTGAAGATGGCACCGTTTGAAGTTCTATACGGTCGTAAGTGTCGAACCCCTCTGAATTGGTCAGAAACTGGGGAACGCTCACTCGTCGGACCTGACATTATTCAGCAAGCAGAAGACCAAGTCCGCATTGTCCGTGAACATTTGAAAACTGCTTAGTCTCGTCAGAAGAGCAACTATGACCGAAAGCACCAGGAAATGGTCTATCAACCTGGCGAGCAAGCTTACCTGCGCGTCACTCCGTTGAAAGGCACTCATCGGTTCGGAATCAAAGGCAAGTTAGCTCCCCGCTACATTGGCCCGTTCCGTATTCTTGCCCGTCGAGGAGAAGTGGCATATCAATTGCAGTTGCCGCCAAATCTTTCTCAAGTACATGATGTCTTTCATGTATCCCAACTCCGTCGCTGCTTCAAGGATCCTATTCGAGCTGTGGATCACGAAGTGCTTGAATTACGGGAAGATCTGTCTTATCCAGAATATCCCATCCGTGTTCTTGATGAAGCTGAACGTCGGACTCGTCAAAAGTCAATCAAATTCCTCAAGGTTCAGTGGTCAAATCATTCTGAAGATGAGGCCACTTGGGAACGCGAGGATCGTCTTCGTGAAGAATACCCCTCCTTCTTTCAGTCTTCCTCTTAATTCTCGGGACGAGAATTCTTAATAGATGAGGAGAGCTGTAACACCCCCTGTCATTAGCTACAGTAATCACTTTTGATAATGACATGTCAGCAAGCTTAATAGTGCATAATCATCATTAGCATCATATTGCATTTCAACTCCTAACTCAAATTCAAATTTAAATGAAAGTGAAATATAAAAGTTGTCCAACATAAAAACTAAAATGTTCAATGAATAGAAAATATTGCAGAGACTATTTTAAAATTGTAACCAACAAATAATAAAATAATTAGGTGGCACTAACATAATTAAAACAGTAAGGAATAATGCATTTTAATTAAAAATTGTGTGAACTCAAGTTGACTCCAAACCAATTTTTGGTAGTGGTAGGTAATGCCTAGTAATTATTGGAGCAATTCCTATGTTTTACAAAATTCAATATGTGGCCTAACTATTTACTAAACTCAGAAAAGAAAATAAATAAAAGAAAAGACAAAAGAAAAACAAAACAGAAAAGAAGAAAAAGAGAAACCCCCCCGGCCCAACTGGGCCTCAGCCCAGCCGGCCGGCCCAGCTGCCTCCCCCCTGGCCTATACCCCCCCTCGGGCCGAACCCTAGCCCAATCCATTTCCCCCCCCCGATCCCCTCCTCTCCTCCGACGTCGGCGCCGTTCGCCGCGCCGTCCGGAGCTCGTCGCCGACGCCGCCGCTCGCCGACCTCCTCGTCCTCCTCCCCAACCGGCCTCCCCGAGCCTCGCCGGCAAACCCCTGCATCGGGGGTATGAACCCCTCCCCCTCCTCATCCCCGCAGATTCGCTGCCGCCCGCTCGCCGCGCTCCAGCCGCGTCTGCACCGGCCTCCGCTCGCCCGCGCCGAGCCCGCTCCGCGCCGCGCCTCCGCCTCCCCGCGCCCGCGCATCGCCGCGCCGCGCTGCCGCTCGCCCTGCTGCCGCCCGCTCCGGCCACCGCCTCCCCCTGCCGCGCCGCGCCGCGCCGCGCTGCCCCGCCTCCGGCCACTGCCCCGCACGCGCTGCCGCGCGCTGCCCGCGGCCCCGCTGTCCGCCCCCTCCGTCCGCGCCCGCCGCCCGCGTGCGTGCCCTTTGGGCACCGGACATGTCCGGTCCCAAATGGGCACGCCCCGGACGTGTCCGCCCCTGGTCCACTGACCAGTGGGGCCCACAGCCCTGGCTATTAAATAAATAAATAAATAAAAATAAATAGTTAATTAAATCTCTTTAATTAAAGTAAATAATTAATTAAAGTAATTAGTAATTAACTTAATTAACCTGGTTAATTAAAGCTAATTATTTAGTTAACTTAATTAACCTTGCTGACATCAGCGAGCACTATTATGGATAATTCGAAATTAAATAATAAGAATAAATTCCAGAAATTGATTAAAACTTTAGAAAATCATATTAAATAATCCGTAACTCCGATGAAAATACTTTATACATGAAACTTGCTCAGAATTTCGATACGAACCCGAATACGCCCTCCGTATTCCCATCAGATGTCTCTAGCTATAAGAACGTTGAACTTTTAGACCGATTTCGATAAATGAATTGTGTCCAACTTTAATTAAATAAATCCAAATAAATTCCTAAATTAACTAAATCATTTAGTTAGGCAGTAGAACACACCGGCATATCATTTAGGCATGTCATACATATTGTTTGAATTATTGCCGTGAATTTATTGTTTCTCTCCCCCTCCTTCTCTCTCTCGATAGACGCTGAGACCGACGACGCTGCACCAGGATACGACTACACTACCGACGAGCAGCCCGTTGACGACCCCTCTCTCTTGCCAGAGCAACCAGGCAAGCCCCCCCCCCTTGAGCATTCCAGATATCGCCCATTCTATTCTCCTGCTTGCATTAGATTTTGCTACTGTTAATGTATGCTCCTATTCTGATGCATAGCCTGCTGTTGTAACTTGTTCATTGCTACCTAACCTGCCTATGATAAACTGTTTAGTTTAGGTTGGAATGAACCATCAGTGACCCCCACCACCTTACCCTTGTTGCCCCTGCTTGATCATCGACGACTCGATCAACGTGATCGTCGACCAGAGACCGACACCTCACTTCACACCCCCTTAGTTGTACAACTCTGCGTAGTAACTATCGAGTGCCGAGGGTGATACCTCGTAACGCACTCCCGATGAATACTCTGCAGTGTAGCTGTTCGGTCGTGGTCATCGAGGGTGATTCCTCCTTCTCCACTTCCGATACGACTCTGTCGTGCGACCCCTCAGTGTGAACCTCGAGGGTGATACCTCATACGTTCACCCTGATGATTTCGTCGAGTGGAATCCGCCGAGGGTGATTCCTCGGGTTTCCCCCTTGATGTTATGACCACACGATTACTTTGACCCTTGTTACAGGCAGGTCCACCCTGGTGGGTACCCGCTGGGGATCTATGATTTTTGGGTGTGCCAGAAGGGCACTCGAGTGTGACATTGTGGCAGAGCATCAGAGACTCTGATTGTCTCCGCGTGATACTAATTGAGCCTATTGGATTTGGGTGTGTGATCTGAGTGGGTCGACGTGCCCTATTCGCACTACCACCACGCGGGATAATGGTTATGGGACCCTCTGCGAAGTATGTTTCTCCGAAAGCTCGTCTGACATCATGATTCACCGTGCGGGCTGATTGTCGGGATTGGGCTGGATACTTCACTGACGAGCTCAGTGTCGCGCCTGCACCCCGGCCAGTCTCGCAACGCGCAGGGTGCCCAGAGCAATGGCCCGAGACCTCTGGGTGCACAGGTTAGTCTGGCGTGCTGACCTCTCTGCCGAGCCTAGGTAGAGCGCTGCTTTGTGTTGATCTTCCAAGGACGGGCATTACCCAGCAAGTTTGTCCGGCCAGAGTTGATCGAGCATGTTGGGTAACAGTAGTGCACCCCTGCAGGGATGAATCTTCTAGCGATAGCCGGTCCTACGGTAAAGGACGCTCAGTTTGTGTATCCCGATCTACTACTTAAACTGGATACTTGTTACTTAATTGAAGCTTCGGGATCGCTGTCTCGCTTGGGAGTCGAGGAAGGATCTTTAAGCTGTACTTCAACATGTTTGCTAAATAAAATGCTGTTCTACTCTCTTCTACTGCTGCAAGATGATGGCCTTGTGAAGATGTTTGAAGATGCTAGTCTTCGATAGGACTAGGCCTTCTCTCTATTCTGGCATTTCTGCAGCCCAGTCCACTTATACAGCCTTTCTCCATTGATAATGTTGCATATGTAGTATAGATCCTTGCTTGCTGAGTACTTCGGATGAGTACTCACGGTTGCTTTACTTTCTCTTTTCCCCATATACCCCACCTTGGTGATACATCAGACGATAGAGTCCAGGAGCCAGATGCCACCACCGGAGCTTACTACCAGGAGGGTCCAGAGGGTACTTACTACTGGATTGAGCCAGCTGACCAGGAGTAGGATCGGAGTCTCCCAGGCAGGAGGCCAACGCCTTTCGATCTAGTGTCACTGTTTGTGCTAGCCTTCTTAAGGCAAAACTTGTCTAACTATGTCTATACTCAGATAATATTTGTATGACTGACTTATGTATTCGGATCTTCGGATCCCTGGTCTGTAATATTGTGGACCTCCGTTTAAATTGTGTTAGAGTTGTGTTGTGATATCTTCCCATGAGTCCCTGTGCTTGATCGTACACGTTTGCGTGTATGATTAGTGTACGATTGAGTCGGGGGCGCCACACTGGCCCTGGGCCAGATGCCGAGGCCCATGGCGTCTGGGCCAGATGCCGAGGATTATGGCGTCTGGTCCTGGAAGTCCGAAGAGGACTCTTCCTTGCGGGTAAAACCAACTTTGAGGAGGCTTTTACTCCAAGTTTCGACCCCAAGGCTCAACATATAAATAGAGGGGCAGGGCTAGCACCTAAGACACATCAAGAAACACCAAGCCGTGTGCCGGCAACCCCGTCCCTCTAGTTTATCCTCCGTCATAGTTTCCGTTGTGCTTGGCGAAGCCCTGCGGAAATTGTTCTTCACCAACACCGTCACCACGCCGTCGTGCTGTCGGAACTCATCTACTACTTCGCCCCTCTTGCTGGATCAAGAAGGCGAGGACGTCATCAAGCTGAACGTGTGCTGAACACGGAGGTGTCGTACATTCGGTACATGATCGGGACGGATCGTGAAGGTGTACGACTACATCAACCGCGTTGTCAAACGCTTCCGCTTTCGGTCTACGAGGGTACGTAGACATACTCTCCCCCTCTTGTTGCTATGCATCTCCATGGATAGATCTTGCGTGAGCGTAGGAAATTTTTGAAATTGCATGCTACGTTTCCCAACAGTGGCATCCGAGCTAGGTCTATGCGTAGATGATATGCATGAGTAGAACACAAAGAGTTGTAGGCGGTGATCGTCATACTGCTTACCACCAATGTCTTATTTTGATTCGGTGGTATTGTTGGATGAAGCGGCCCGGACCAACCTTACATGACCACGTTCATGAGACCGGTTCCACCGACAGACATGCAACTAGTTTTGTATAAAGGTGGCTGGCGGGTGTCTGTTTCTCCTACTTTAGTTGAATCGAATTTGACTGTGGCCGGTCCTTGTTGAAGGTTAAAACAGCAAACTTGATAAATCACCGTTGTGGTTTTGATGCGTAGGTAAGAACGGTTCTTGCTAGAAGCCCGTAGCAGCCACGTAAAACTTGCAACAACAAAGTAGATGACGTCTAACTTGTTTTTGCAGGGCATGTTGTGATGTGATATGGTCAAGACATGATGTGATATACGTTGTTGTATGAGATGATCATGTTTTGTAAAAGTTATCGGCAACTAGCAGGAGCCTTATGGTTGTCGCTTTATTGTATGAAATGCAAACGCCATGTAATTGCTTTACTTTATCACTATGCGTTAGCGATAGTTGTAGAAGCAATAGTTGGCGAGACGACCACGACGCAACGATGGAGATCAAGGTGTCGAGCCGGTGACGATGGAGATCATGACGATGCTTTGGAGATGGAGATCAAAAGCACAAGATGATGATGGCCATATCATGTCACATATTTTTATTGCATGTGATGTTTATCTTTTATGCATCTTATTTTGCTTAGTACGGCGGTAGCATTATAAGATGATCCCTTATCTAAATTTCAAGGTATAACTGTTCTCCCTGAGTATGCACCGTTGCGACAGTTCGTCGTGTTGAGACACCACGTGATGATCGGGTGTGATAGACTCTACGTTCAAATACAACGGGTGCAAGACAGTTTTGCACATGCGGAATACTCAGGTTAAACTTGACGAGCCTGACATGTACAGACATGGCCTTGGAACACTGGGGACCGAAAGGTCGAACGTGAATCATACAGTAGATATGATCAACATAGAGATGTTCACCATTGATGACTACTCCATCTCACGTGATGATCGGACATGGTTTCGTTGATTTGGATCACGTATCATTTAGATGACTTGAGGGATGTCTATCTAAGTGGGAGTTCTTAAGTAATTTGATTAATTGAACTTAATTTATCATGAACTTAGTCCTGATAGTATTTGCATATCTATGTTGTAGATTAATAGCTCGCGTATAGCTCCCCTATTTTATTTTGATATGTTCCTAGAGAAAACTAAGCTGAAAGATGATAGTAGCAATGATGCGGACTGGTTCCGTGATTTGAGGATTATCCTCATTGCTGCATAGAAGAATTATGTCCTTGATGCACCGCTAGGTGACAGACCTATTGCAGGAGCAGATGCAAACGTTATGAACATTTAGCAAGCTTGATATGATGACTACTTGATAGTTTAGTGCGCCATGCTTTACGGCTTAGAACCGGGACTTCAAAAACGTTTTGAACGCCAAAGAGCATATGAGATGTTCCAAGAACTGAAATTGGTATTTCAGACTCATGCCCGTGTCGAGAGGTATGAGACCTCTGACAAGTACTTTGCCTACAAGATGGAGGAGAATAGCTCAACCAGTGAGCATGTGCTCAGAATGTCTGAGTACTACAATCGCTTGAATCAAGTGGGAGTTAATCTTCCAGATAAGATAGTGATTGACAGAGTTCTCTAGTCACTATCACCAAGCTACTAGAACTTCGTGATGAACTATAATATGCAAGGGATGACGAAAAAGATTCCCGAGCTCTCCGCGATGCTGAAATCGGCGAAGGTAGAAATCAAGTAAGAGCATCAAGTGTTGATGGTTAACAAGACCACTAGTTTCAAGAAAAAGGGCAAGGGAAATAAAGGGAACTTCAAGAAGAATGGCAAGCAAGTTGCCGCTCCCATGAAGAAGCCCAAAGCTAGACCCAAGCCTGAAACTGAGTGCTTCTACTGCAAAGGAAATGGTCATTAGAAGCGGAACTGCCCCAAATACTTGGCGGATAAGAAGGATGGCAAAGTGAACAAAGGTATATTTGATATACATGTTATTGATGTGTACTTTACTAGTGTTCATAGTAGCCCCTGGGTATTTAATACTGGTTCAGTTGCTAAGATTTGTAACTCAAAACAGGAGTTGCAAAATGAACAGAGACTAGTTAAGGGCAAGGTGATGATGTGTGTTGGAAGTGATTCCAAGGTTGACAAGATCACCATCGCAGACTCCCTTTACCTTCGGGATTAATGTTGAGCCTAAATAAATGTTATTTGGTGTTTGCGTTGAGCATGAATATGATTGGATCATGTTTATTGCAATACGGTTATTCATTTAAGACAAAGAATAATTGTTGTTCTGTTTACATGAATAAAACCTTCTATGGTCTTACACTCAATATAAATGGTTTATTGAATCTCGATCGTAGTGATACACATATTCATAATAATGATGCCAAAAGATGCAAAGTTGATAATGATGGTGCAACATGTTTGTGGCACTGCCGTTTAAGTCATACTGGTGTAAAGCGCATGAAGAAACTCCATACAGATGGACCTTTGGAATCACTTGATTATGAATCATTTGATACTTGCGAACCATGCCTCATGGGCAAGATGACTAAAACTCCGTTCTCCGGAACAATGGAGCGAGCTAATGACTTATTGGAAATAATACATACCGATGTATGCGGTCCGATGAGTGTTGAAGCACGCGGCAGGTATCGTTATTTTCTGACCTTCACAGATGATTTGAGCAGATATGGGTATATCTACTTAATGAAACACAAGTCTGAACCATTTGAAAAGTTCAAGGAATTTCAGAGTGAGGTGGAGAATCATCGTAACAAGAAAATAAAGTTTCTACGATCAGATCGTGGAGGTGAATATTTGAGTTACGAGTTTGGACTTCATTAAAACAATGTGGAATAGTTTCACAACTCATGCCACCTGGAAGACCATAGCGTAATGGTGTGTCCGAATGTCGTAACCGTACTTTATTAGATATGGTGCGATCTATGATGTCTCTTACCGATTTACCAGTATCGTTTTGGGGTTATGCATTAGAGACAGCTGCATTCATGTTAAATAGGGCACCGTCTAAATCCGTTGAGATGACACCGTATGAACTGTGGTTTGGCAAGAAACCTAAGCTGTCATTTCTTAAAGTTTGGGGTTGCGACACTTATGTCAAAAGGCTTCAGCCTGATAAGCTCGAACCCAAATCAGAGAAGTGCGTCTTCATAGGATACCCTAAGGAAACAATTGGGTACACCTTCTACCACAGATCCGAAGGCAAAATCTTTGTTGCCAAGAATGGAACCTTTCTAGAGAAGGAGTTTCTCTCGAAAGAAGTGAGTGGGAGGAAAGTAGAACTTGATGAGGTAATTGTACCTTCACTCGAATTGGAAAGTAGCTCATCACAGAAAACCGTTCCCATGATACCTACACCAATTAGAGAGGAAGCTAATGATGATGATCATGAAACTTCAGATCAAATTACTACAGAACTTCGTAGGTCAACCAGAACATGATCCGCACCAGAGTGGTATGGGAATCCTATACTGGAAGTCATGTTACTAGACCAAGGCGAACCTACGAACTATGAAGAAGCTATGATGAGCCCAGATTCCGACAGATGGCTTGAGGCCAAGAAATCTGAGATAGGATCCATGTATGAGAACAAAGTGTGGACTTTGGTGGACTTGCCCGATGATCGGCGAGCCATAGAGAATAAATGGATCTTCAAGAAGAAGACTGACGCCGATGGTAATGTTACTATCTACAAAGCTCGACTTGTCGCAAAAGGTTTTTGACAAGTTCAAGGAGTTGACTATGATGAGACTTTCTCACCCGTAGCGATGCTTAAGTCCGTCCGAATCATGTTAGCAATTGCCGCATTTTATGATTATGAAATCTGGCAAATGGACGTCAAAACTGCATTCCTTAATGAATTTTTTAAAGAAGTGTTGTATATGATGCAACAAGAAGGTTTTGTCGATCCTAAAGGTGCTAACAAAGTGTGCAAGCTCCAGCGATCCATCTATGGACTGGTGCAAGTATCTCGGAGTTGGAATATACGCTTTGATGAGGTGATCAAAGCATATGGTTTTATACAGACTTTCGGAGAAGCCTGTATTTACAAGAAAGTGAGTGGGAGCTCTGTAGCATTTCTAATATTATATGTGGATGACATATTGTTGATTGGAAGTGATGTAGAATTTCTGGATAGCATAAAAGGATACATGAATAAGAGTTTTTCAATGAAAGACCTCGGTGAAGCTGCTTATATATTGGGCATCAAGATCTATAGGGATAGATCGAGACGCTTAATAGGACTTTCACAAAGCACATACCTTGACAAAATTTTAAAGAAGTTCAAAATGGATCAGTCAAAGAAAGGGTTCTTGCCTGTGTTGCAAGGTGTGAAGTTGAGTAAGACTCAATGCCCGACCACTGCAGAAGATAGAGAGAAAATGAAAGTCATTCCCTATGCTTCAGCCATAGGTTCTATCATGTATGCTATGCTGTGTACCAGACCTAATGTGTGCCTTGCCATAAGTCTGGCAGGGAGGTACCAAAGTAATCCAGGAGTGGACCACTGGACAGCGGTCAAGAACATCCTGAAGTACCTGAAAAAGACTAAGGATATGTTTCTCGTTTATGGAGGTGACAAAGAGCTCGGCGTAAATGGTTACGTCGATGCTAGTTTTGACACTGATCCGGATGACTCTAAGTCACAAACCGGATACGTATTTATATTGAATGGTGGAGCTATCAGTTGGTGCAGTTCCAAGCAGAGCGTCGTGGCGGGATCTACGTGTGAAGTGGAGTACATAGCTGCTTCGGAAGCAGCAAATGAAGGAGTCTGGATGAAGGAGTTCATATTCGATCTAGGTGTAATACCTAGTGCATCGGATCCAATGAAAATCTTTTGTGACAATACTGGAGCAATTGCCTTAGCGAAGGAATCCAGATTTCACAAAAGAACCAAACACATCAAGAGACGCTTCAACTCCATCCGTGATCAAGTCAAGGAGGGAGACAGAGATTTGCAAAATACATACGGATCTGAATGTAGCAGACCCGTTGACTAAGCCTCTTCCACGAGCAAAACAAGATCAGCACCAAGACTCCATGGGTGTTAGAATCATTACATTGTAATCTAGATTATTGACTAGTGCAAGTGGGAGACTGAAGGAAATATGCCCTAGAGGCAATAATAAAGTTGTTATTTTATATTTCCTTATTCATGATAAATGTTTATTATTCATGCTAGAATTTTATTGATCGGAAACCTAAATACATGTGTGAATACATAGACAAACATTGTGTCCCTAGTGAGCCTCTACTTGACTAGCTCGTTGATCAAAGATGGTTAAGGTTTCCTGACCATGGACATGAGTTGTCATTTGATAATGGGATCACATCATTAGGAGAATGATGTGATGGACAAGACCCATTCGTTAGCTTAGCATAATGATCGTTCAGTTTTGTTGCTATTGCTTTCTTCATGTCAAATACATATTCCTTCGACTATGAGATTATGCAACTCCCGGATACCGGAGGAATACCTTGTGTGCTATCAAACATCACAACGTAACTTGGTGATCATAAAGATACTCTACAGGTATCTCCGAAGGTGTTTGTTGAGTTGACATAGATCGAGATTGGGATTTGTCACTCCGAGTTTCGGAGAGGTATCTCTGGGCCCTCTCGGTAAAACACATCATAAGCTTGCAAGCAAACGACTAAGAGTTAGTCACGAGGTTATGTATTACGCAACGAGTAAAGAGACTTACCGGTAACGAGATTGAACTAGGTATGAAGATACCGACGATCGAATCTCGGGCAAGTAACATACCGATAGACAAAGGGAATTACGTATGTTGTCATAAGGTTCGACCGATAAAGATCTTCGTAGAATATATAGGAGCCAATATGGGCATCCAGGTTCCGCTATTGGTTATTGACCAGAGAGGTGTCTCGGTCATGTCTACATAGTCCTCAAACCCGTAGGGTCCTCACGCTTAACGTTCATTGACGATATAGTACTATATGAGTTATGTATGTTGGTGACCGAATGTTGTTCGGAGTCCCGGATGAGATCACGGACATGACGAGGAGCTCCGGAATGGTCCGGAGGTAAAGATTGATATATAGGATGATATGGTTCGGCAAAGGGGTAAAGCCCACGGGGCTTTAGGTCAGTGCAAAAGGAGTTTTGCGGAGGCCAGGGGGCCAAACGCCGGAGACCCTGGCGTTTGGCTGTGGGCCAGACGTAGGGGCCCATGGCGTCTGGGCCAGATGCCGAGGATTATGGCGTCTGGTCCTAGAAGTCCGAGAAGGACTCTTCCTTGCTGGCAAAACCGACTTTGAGGAGGCTTTTACTCCAAGTTTCGACCCCAAGGCTCAACATATAAATAGAGGGGCAGGGCTAGCACCTAAGACACATCAAGAAACATCAAGCCGTGTGCCGGCAACCCCGTCCCTCTAGTTTATCCTCCGTCATAGTTTCCGTTGTGCTTGGCGAAGCCCTGCGGAAATTGTTCTTCACCAACACCATCACCACGCCATCGTGCTGCCGGAACTCATCTACTACTTCGCCCCTCTTGCTGGATCAAGAAGGCGAGGACATCATCGAGATGAACGTGTGCTAAATGCGGAGGTGCCGTACGTTCGGTACTTGATCTGGACGGATCGTGAAGGTGTATGACTACATCAACCGCGTTGTCAAACGCTTCCACTTTCGGTCTACGAGGGTACGTAGACATACTCTCCCCTCTCGTTGCTATGCATTTCCATCGATAGATCTTGCGTGAGCGTAGGAAATTTTTGAAATTGCATGCTACGTTTCCCAACACTCCGGAGGCTGAGGAAGCCTTTCAAGACCTCAAGAGGTACCTCACCAGCCCTCCGGTGATGGTGGCGCCTCGACCTCTTGAGCCCCTGGTGCTTTACCTGGCCGCCACACCCCACTCGGCCAGCGCGGCACTCGTGGCGGTCCGGGAAGAGCGCGCGGGCGCAAGAGCGCGGTGCGGCACCCCGTCTTCAGCCACGCCATCGCCGCCTTAGGACGGCGCTCCTGAGGCCTCGATTACCCCGACGGAAGGTGAGGCTCCTGATGCCCCCATGCCTCAGGCAGGGCCGGACGCCATCGACACCTCTTCCCTCGTCGAGCATCGTGTGTACTTCGTCAGCATAGTGTTGTGTGACGCGCACATGCTACCCCATACCGCAGAAGCTCTTGCTCGTGCTCCTCGTCGCCTCCAGGAAACTACGGGACTACTTCCAAGTCCACCCCATCAAGGTCGTCTCCGCGTACCCCCTAGAGAAGGTACTCCGTAGCCCCAATGCCGAAGGGAGGGTTGCCGAGTGGAACATCGAGCTGCAGGCGTTCCAGCTGGAGTTCAGCACTACTAGGGTCATCAAGGGCATGGCCCTCGCTGACTTTGTGGCGGAATGGACTGACGCCCCTGACCGAGGGGAGGGTGAAGACCACTCCCTCATGCCCGGAGATGAGGCGCCCGATGGCTGGGTCATGTACTTCGACGGCGCGTTCGCACGCCGGGGCGCTGGGGCTGGAGCCATGCTCATCTCGCCTACCCAGGACAAGCTCTACTACGCCGTGCAGCTCTGCTTCTAGCATGGCAAGAAGGTCTCCAACAACAACGTGGAATACGAAGGCCTGATCGCAGGCCTCAGGGCCGCGGCAGGCCTGGGGATCAAGCACCTCACCATCAAGGGCGACTCTCAGCTCCTCGTAAACTTCTCCAACAAGGAGTACACTCCCAAGGACGAGCACATGGAGGCATACCTAGAAGAGGTACGCAAAATTGAAAAACGGTTCTTGGGTTTGGAGTTGTAGCACATCCTGCGTGGCACGAACAAGGAGGCGGACGACATCGCCAAGAGAGTGTCGTGGCGTGACCCCCAGAAGCCTGGCATCTTTGAGGAGCGGCTCTTCAAGCCATCGGCGGCCCCCTCCTTTGCGGGCCCGACGTTGCTCCAGAAGGAACTGCCCCTGGCCCCCTCCTCGGGCGCCCCCAGCCTGCGGTCCAACCTCCGGAGCCCGCCTTCTCTTGGCCCTCGAACCTCAGGAGGGGTGCTGGACCAAGGAGTTCAAGGCGTACCTGCTCCAAGGCACCTTGCCAGAGAAGGAGGAAGACGCAGAACGCGTGGCCCGCTAGGCCACCGCCTACTGCTTGCAGGATGGCGAGCTCTACCGAAGGCGCCCAAACGACACTTCACTGCGATGCATCTCCAAGGAGCAGGGATGCGAGCTGCTGGCTGATATCCACGGCAGGGATTGTGGGCATCACTCTTCGTCGCGCACCCTCGTGGGCAAGGCGTTCCGCAACGGTTTCTATTGGCCCGCGGCGTTCAACGACGCCACCGAGCTGGTGAGATCCTGTGAAGCCTGCCAATTCCACGCCAAGCAGATCCACTAGCCCACTCAGGGCCTCCAGACCATTCCGCTCTCGTGGCCGTTCGCAGTCTGGGGGCTGGATATCTTGGGCCCGTTTCCCTGAGCGGCCGGGGGCTACCGCTACCTCTACGTCGCCATCGATAAGTTTACCAAGTGGGCGGAGGTGGAGCCCATGCGCACCATCCTGGGTGACTCAACCGTCAAGTTCATCAAGGGCCTCGTGAGCCGCTTCGGGGTCCCCAATCGCATCATCACTGACAATGGCTCTCAGTTCACGAGCAACCTCTTCAAAACATATTGTGCTAACCTTGGAACGCAGATATGCTACGCTTCAGTGGCGCACCCGCGGAGCAACAGCCAGGCCGAACGCGCCAACGTGGAGGTCCTGAGGGGCCTTAAGACAAGGAGCTTCAAGAAGAAACTCGAGGCCTGCGGCAGGTTTTGGCTCGATGAGCTTCAGTCCGTGCTGTGGTCCATCCGCACCACTGCGACTAAGCCCACCGGTGAGACCCCATTCTTCCTCATCTACGGGGCTGAGGCAGTCCTCCCGCATGAGGTCAGACATCGCTCCCCGCGGGTCTTGGCGTTTGACGAGGCACGCCAGGACTCCTCGTGGGGGATGGACCTCGTGCTCGGGGAGGAGGGCCGCCGCCAAGCCTCGCTCCGTGCCGCGAGGTACCAGCAGGCGCTGCGGTGGTATCACTGCCGTAGCGTCCGCTCCAGGACCCTCGAGGTGGGTGACCTCGTCCTGAGGCGGGTGCTCTCCAGGGAGGGGCTTCACAAGCTCTCGCCCATGTGGGAGGGCCCGTTCAAGATCGCCCGTGTCTCCAGGCCTGGCGCCGCGCGCCTGGAGACGCAGGACGGGGTCCCCATCCAGAACGCCTGGAACATCCAGCACCTCTGGAAGTTCTATCCATGAACAAGGCCATGCACCTCTCAAGTCTTCGCCCGTGACACTCTCACGTAATAATGAGTGGGGCTGTACACGCCCCAGAGTCTCCTGAGTGCCACCCCTGGGCCTCACGGGGGCTCCCACCCACGTCCTAGTGGAGGCCCCATGCTCCGCGCTGGCGGGAAGACCAGAAGACTAGTCTAGGTGCCGGACGCGGCTGTTCTCTTGCTTGCTTTCTGTAGTTGATTTGCCACTTCTTGGAATGAAATTTGAAGTTCTCGCGTCCTTATTTGAAAGGGTTGGGAATTTTTCTCCTCGCAGCACTCGCTCTTTCAGGCCTCGTTTTAGGGAGAGTGGCAGTTGCCCGTCGCTCTTCCTCGCGCATCTCGCGCATGGGGGCTGGGCACGGTGTGTACGCTTGGGCCCGCCCGCGAACGCACCTCGCCAAAGCCTTGGTATCTTGGCCTTTGGCGTCTTAATCCTCACATGACGCCCTCAAACGAGCTAACGGGCACGCACGCCCTCCTTAGTCCATGCCTCCGGGCATCGCGACGCGGCGTACCAGCGACCCACGCTCGGGGGCTCACGCGGGGAACGGCACCTCCAGTGGTCCCCTAACCCCACGGCCATCGGCTGCCTCCCGAGGCCTGAGGACCGCCGAATCCTCAAAAAGAAAACCCTAGGCGCGCAGGAGGCTCCAGAGAAGCACGCCCTGCGGCATGGGAATCTACTACAAGCACACTAAGCTAAGTCGCCTCAATCACGATCAGCAAAAACCAGTCAATGAGCAGCAACACGGATATCAGGATGCAATGTAAAAACGATAAAATAGCGGCGCAAGCGCCATGGTTCATTACATGCCCCCGTAGGGCTCTCTCTTTCTTGATGCAGGCAAAAGAAAAGAAGCAAAAAGGCCGCGCGACCACCGCAGCTCCCGAGTCCCGGCTCCAGCCACGCCCGCGCTCAGTCGGAGTCCTTCTCCTGCTTCACTGGGGCGCAGCGGCGAGACGGCTCGTCTCCTTCCCTAGTTTGAGCTCGGCGGCGTGGCGGCTCGTTGTAGTCGCCGTCGCTCGTGCTCTCCCCAGAAGAGGAGCCGCTGCCGCCGGAGGCGTCGCAGCCGTCGCCAAGGGCAAGCTCATCGCCAGAGATGGTGCTGCCCCTCGGGCCGCTGTCGTCGGAGGGGTGGACATTGTCGTCGTCGCTGTCGCTCTTCGGGCAGCAACCCAGGCGCCTACCGTCTTCCCCGAAGGCCCTGACGTAGAGAGTCGTGGCGCCGTCATGCCTGAAGTGGAGGGTACACCTCCCCTGGAGGGCGCGTGCGCGAGCGAACGGCTGCCACCCACGGTTCAGGAACTCGTTGCCGGCGGGGGTGACCTCGACCTCCACCCAGGAGGCCTTGCTGCAGCAACCATCGGCTTGCAGCCAGAGGCCGCCAGGTCCCCCGGCCGGCAGCGCGCCCGCAAAGAAGCGTGGGAGCTGGAACCAGACACCCGCGGGCCTCTCTGCCCATACCATGAACTCCGGGGACGTGTCGGCCGAGTGGGATCGCGGGCGCGGTGGCCGGACGGCTGCCGCGTGCCTTCCCTCTTCGCTGCAGCTGCCTCGGCCGCGGCAGCATCCGCCACGGGAGGGAGCACCCCCACGACTGCCGGAGGCGGCGACCTTCGAGGGAGTGAGCCCACGCCCTCGGGGAGCCACCGCTGGCATCGCTGGACTCTGGAGCTTCCTTTCATATGTCCTCTAATTCTTCAGTGTTGTCTTCTCTTCGCCCTCTTGATTCTCCTGTTAATGTTCTTACTGCCGATGGCACATCTCTTCCTGTTGCTAGTCGTGGTATTCTTTCCACTCCATCCTTTTCTGTTCCTAGTGTTTCACATGTTCCTCGCCCTACCATGAATCTTTTTTCCGCTGCCCAACTTACTGATTCTGGTTGTCGTGTCATTCTTGATACCGACTCTTGCTCCATTCAGGATCGTCGCACCAAGGCTTTGGTTGGTGCTGGCCCCCGACGCCGTGAGTCAGAGGGCCTTTGGGAGGTTGACTGGCTTTGTGTTCCTTCCGCTGCCACCACTTCTGCCAGCTCTCATGCTCTTGCTGCCTCTTCGTCTGCGTCCTTCCAGCAGTGGCATCATCGCCTTGGTCACATCTGTGGCTCTCGCTTGTCATCTTTAGTGCGTCAGGGCCTCTTAGGGTCTGTATCTGGAGATGTTTCCTTACATTGTAATGGTTGTAGACTTGGCAAACAGACCCAGTTACCTTATCCTACCAGTGAGTCGGTATCTCAGCGTCCTTTTGACTTAGTTCATTCTGATGTCTGGGGTCCTGCTCCCTTCGATTCGAAAGGTGGTCATCGCTACTATGTTTTGTTTATTGATGATTTCTCTCACTACACTTGGCTCTGATACCATGTTAGATAAACAACAACTAGTATTCACTGAGGGCCAAAGGCCAATACATATACATGTGTGATAAAGTGCAGGAAACCCCTTATACACTGGGGATATACAGAAAAGGGACTATACACATCTAACAACAACGACTTTAGAGTTAGAGACTAGGTGAAAAGCCTGGAGCTGGCATCCAGAAAAATACAGCCAGCAGCACTCAAGGAGGCTCAAAAAATCTATCAACCAGGGTAAGCCCGACAGCCGACCAGCATCGCGCTTCATCCATGATGCGTCCCATGAGTTGTGGAACGGAGCACCTGTCGCCATTGAAAACACGGTTGTTGCATTCTTTCCATATCATCCAGGAGATCAAGCAGATGGCTGCCTTCCAAACTTTTTTATCATCCACCGGGAGCGACTGGAGTTGTGTCATCCAGTTGGTCTTCAGAGATAAGCATTGATCGCTCGAGCTCACCGCTGTCGTCAGGTTTAGGAATGGGCCGGCTAGCTTATTGATAGCCACCGTCCACAACTGTTTGGTGAAGCTGCAGTCCACGAGCAGATATTTGGCAGTCTCCGATGCAGCACAGCAGAGTGGGCAGACCGGGTTATGTGGTATGCCTCGGATAGCCAGATTGTCAACCGTTAGACATCGTCCGCGACCAGCAAGCCAGAGGAACGTCTTGGCTCGAGGTGCCGCTTTGGCGGACCAGATGAGCGCCTTGTCATCGGATTGCAGAGCACCTTCAAACTGGCATAGGTACGCCGACTTGGCAGTGTAGTTTCCATCAGCTGTCCAATGCCAAGTCACGGTGTCTACCATCGAGTCGCTGAAGCTTATAGCCGCCGCCATCTCCGATAAGTAGCAAAGTTGACTGAGCACCAGTGCAGAGGGGTTGGGCTTGACGAGGCGCATCCAACGATTGTCTGTGATAGCCTCACGCAGCGATAGGTGGCGCTTGGTACAGTGTTGCAGCAGCTCGGGCCATCTGTCAATTGGGCGTAGACCCTCTGCCCAGTGCGAGCCCCAGAAAGGGGTGGACCTGCCATCCCCAATGGTGATTTTGGTTGATGCTCGAAAGAGTTCCTCGGCAGTGCTGTCAGCGGGTAAGGGGAGTCCGTGCCACGGCCTAGAGCGGTCAGTCCAGAGAAGCCATTGCCAGCGGTAGTGTAGAGCTCTGCCTTGCCTCTGCAAGTCTGGGATGCCAAGGCCACCGTATTCCCGCGGGCGACACACCGCTGACCAGTTCACCAGGCATTTACCGGCCATTTCCTCCTCGTCCTGCGCCCAGAGACACTTAATTTAAGCAGGTGTTTTTATGTTTGTTGGATGGCTAACCTGTGCAGTTGTTGCAAATGATCATATTTATTTTTTGTTATTGCTGCAGCTTTGTGTTCCAGGAGAACACTGAATTATATCAGAGAGATGAGAGGTACTTATTTAGTTTTATGAATTTATATAGTATGTGTTTTCTATTGGTCAAGCCTTTAATAAGATATGCAACTTCTTATGTAGATTAAACCTTTCTTCATGTTCATGTTTCACTTATTTTTACATGATGAACTGGAAAGCAAATAAAGAACTAATGCAGCACCACAGTTTGAAGCATAGGTTCTATGTTACCCAAAGCCAAAGATTCTTTGTGATTATTTGTCATGGAGATAAGCAGAATGTGAGTTTTTCCTCATAAAAGAGCACGTCTTGAACAAATTGAAAGTATTTAATTAGCAACTTGTCAACCGGCATGTCAGATCTGAATTTAGTTGTTCAACTTCAGCAGCACGTATGCTTTAAATTTAGTGCTTGTTTAGCACTATGCCGTGATGAATACTTATTAATGCCAGTGTCCCTTAATGGTATCCTGTTGCAAGGGCTTGACTATTCTAGTAGTTAGAACATACCCATAAGAATATGAGCTGACTCCTTGCACATGCTAATTCACAGGCCACAACCAGAAACCAGTACAACACATGCTTTTGGATACTAGTGAAGTCCGGAAAAGGCGAAGACGAAGCTCCTGAGATACTGAAGGTCTTACGTCATAATCTACATGATCTAATAAGCCATTCAATTCTTCTGTTATCAACAGTCTCTTGTCGGATTCAGGGCTCCGCAGACCCAAAGAAGGTTCGAACTTTGGGGCGTGTGCAAAGAACTCAACCTATCCACCCAGCCAACCCGTCGCCCTACAGCCTAGCTCGATGGATCAAGGAAGAAGATGGACACGACAGTTTACCCAGGTTCGGACCACCTTAAGGTGTAAGACCCTACTCCTGCTTTGTGGTGGATTTGCCTCACAAGGGGCTGTGGATGAACTAGTACAAGGGAAGAACAACCTCGCGAGGTCTGCCCTGGGATGAGGGTGGAAAGGATCCGATCCCCCTATATGGTGGTGGCTAACCTATACTTATAGTGGCCTTGGTCCTCTTCCCCCAAAACGAAGGCGGGAAGGGATCCCACAGTGAACAATTTGAAAGGGGACAAGTAGTACATCTTATCCTGACGAAAGGTGGTCTTCGCTTGCAAAGCTTCTGGTCGTGATGCCGCGGTGGGCTCGGCGATGACATCCGTCCTGCCATCCTGGCGGTCTTGGTCTCGTTGCACTGGAATGGAAACCTTTGCCTTATTCCTCAGGAACCCACGCCTGCGCTTGCCTCCTTAGCACCAAAGAGGAAACTGTCCTCTCTGCGCCCGCTGGCGCTCGCCTGGCCTTGGTCGTCATGGCTTGCGTCACCGCAACCTCGTGAGGTTGGATACCTGCATAGAAATCTCCGCTCCTCAAGAGGCAGCTTGGGGAGGCTGCTCCCTCAGGAGGTCTTGGTGCTGTCTGCCTCGCGAGGCTTGGCCCCTCGCGAGGGTCTTGCCTTGTTGGTATTGAAACTGGGCCGTACCAAGCCGTCGATGGAGCCACGCCATGGGCCGCAGGCAGGCAAGTTTGGGTACCCTGGTTCCCAGAACACCGACAGTAGCCCCCGGGCCCAAGGCGCGCTCGGACTTGGCTTCGAGGCGAAGCCAAAGGGCAAGGGCGAAGTGCCGCGGGCCTAATTGCCTGCGGACCGAGCCGACACGTGGCACTTGATGGGACGTGGGCGTCTCCACTTCCTCACGCCACCTCGGCAACTGCACGACTTGACAACTGCCTGGTGCATGCAGATTAGCCATCATTGCTCAGAACGTGAGGGGCCGGCGGTTAGCCATCCTCCGGCTATAAACGGAAGAGGGGGCGGAGCCCCCAGTTCATTTTCATCTTCTTGCTTCTTGCTTCTCCTTCTCCTTTGTTCCGCCATCTTGCCAGAGCGTTCATGGCGCCAGTGAGGAGATTTTCCGCCGCGGAGAAGGGAAAGACCCCAAGGAAGGGCCAGGCTCGCCACCACCCAAGAGGGGCCGTGGCCGCCCCCTTAAGTACGCCGCCCACGAAGATGTACCTGACGGTGTAGATGCCTGCGGTGATGAAGTGGTGAAAGCGGTCACAGCAGCAGCAGAGCCCGTCGATGAAGAACCGGAGGAAGCTAGAAGGCGCTTGAGGCGCACAATGTCCTGGTCAGTGAGTGACGGAGTCGATGAAGACACAGGAGTCCCACTGGAAGAAGAGTGCATCTGGTTTCGCTGCTTCTGGCGACAATCAGACTCTGGGTGACCTGGCCTGGAGCAGTAGTCACAGAAGGTGTCACGGCGCGACCGGCCCTTCTCAACATAAGGAGGGTGACCTACCCCCCTGAAGGTGTGGGCAGGAGAGGTGGAGCAGTGAGACGAGCAGAGGACACAGGAGCTCGGGCAGCCAATACTGACGGAATCGCAAGCAACCCAGCAGAACGAAGGCGGGTCTCCTCAGCACAAAGCTCGGCAAGCACCTCCGAGATAGGAACACGACCACGAGCAAGCAAGTGAGCACGTCGAGGCTCAAACTCAGAACGGAGACGAGATAAGAACTCATGGACCCTCTGAAACTCCAAATCAGACCGCATAGTCTGACAGCAACGGCAAGTTCCACAAACAACTGTCCGAAGAGAGTCAAGCTGGCGCCAGATGGCAGAGCACTATGAATAGAACTCATCAACAGAAGAATCTCCTTGCTGGAGTGCGTGCTCCTGACGCACCACAGATAGGTAGAGAGCATCACCAGAGGGCTGATAGCGCTGGCAGAGATAAGACCACATCGCTGCAACTGTGCCGAGTCCCATGAACTCCGAAGCAAACTGAGGGAGGACACTCGCAGTGAGAACAGCAGCAGCTCGAGCATCATCATTGCACCACTGAGTGTAAGCAGACAGATCATCGCGGTAGACAGAAAGAGCATCTGAATAAGCGGATACCTGCTGATCATAGGCATCAACCGCAACATCATCAAGAGCCTTGGTCGCATCCTGATCAGCCTGAGAAGCATCAGCAGCAAAAACCGGTGGCACCGGCGGAGTAGGAGCCACTGGAGCGACAGGGCATGGCGGACAGGGGACCTCGCCAGAGAGAACACCCCACAGAAGAAGACCCCGCATATGAATGCGCATGAAACCCACAAACTCAGCATAGTTGGTGCCATCGAAGATCACTGAGCACCGAGGAACAACAACATAGCCCAAAGAAGACATGAGGAATCTCTTTTTTTTGGGTCAACGGAAGCAGAGGACCTGATCTGGATCGATCCAGATCGAGCACACGCGCGCTCGCTCGGGCGCTCGGCCTGGGCACGCGGGGCCAGGAGCTGACGCACCCGAAGCAGCCGGCCCGGACGAGGAGGGGCAGCGGCCTCGCGCGCTCGAGGGAGCCAGGGGCTCACGTGCACACGCCCGAAGCAGCCGGCGGGAGGAACGAGCTGGGGGAGGCGGCGGTCGAACAGGGCAGCAGCGACGGAGGGAATCGAGCTGGGGGAGGCGGCGACCGAACAGGGAGGCGCGGGGACGAGGGATCCAGGCGGCGGTGCCTGTCAAGACCTTGGCGGCGGCGGTTGCAGAGGGGCTCAGCCCATGCGGAAGAGAGGAAGGCCGGTACGACGGAGAGGAGGCAGCTCCGGTCCAGGCCAGAGAGGAGACGGCCGGAGATGGCCGGAGACGGGGGCAGCCGGACTAGGGACGGGGCGCACGGAGTTGCAGCGTGCGGGAGGAAGGGGCTAACCTAGCATCTGATACCATGTTAGATAAACAGCAACTAGTATTCACTGTGGAAGGGGCTCTACTTCATGAAATCTCGTAGCGAGGTTCTCTCTATATACAAACGATTTGCTGCCATGGTTCACACCCAGTTTTCCACGCCCATTCGTACTTTTCGTGCTAGCTCCGCTGGAGAGTTTATCTCCCAGCTGTTGTGTGGTTTTCTCGCGGAACAGGGTACTCTTGCCCAGTTCTCATGTCCTGGTGCTCATGCTCAGAATGGCGTTGCTGAACGTAAGCATCGTCATTTGCTTGAGACGGCTCGTGCGCTTATGATTGCCGCTTCCCTTCCATCCCATTTTTGGGCTGAGGCTGTTTCTGCATCCACCTATCTCATCAACATTCAACCATCGACTGCTCTGCAGGGTGGTATTCCTATGGAGTGCCTCACTGGTCGTTCTCCTGACTAGTCAGCTCTTCGTATGTTTGGATGTGTGTGCTATGTCCTTCTTGCCCCGCGAGAACGCACCAAACTGACTGCTAAGTCAGTTGAGTGTGTTTTCCTTGGCTACAGTGATTAGCACAAGGGCTATCGCTGCTGGGATCCTGTTGGTCGTCGCTTACGCCTCTCGCGTGATGTGACTTTTGACGAGTCTCGTTCTTACTACCCCCGTCCTTCTTCCTCAAGCTTCTCTGTGGATGATATTTCATTTCTTCTCCTTCCCGATACACCCTGCTATGTGCCTCATGTTTCATCTCTTCCTCCGGCACCTCTCATTCATTCTCCTTCACCACTGATCCCCTCTTCTCCATCCTCCTCCTCCACCTCTCCAGCATCATCTCCAGTCCGTCGCCCTCTCTCCCCGTTTCCTCTCCACTATACTCGCCGCCCTCGTACTGAGGATGCTTCCCCTGATGCGCCTTCCACCTCTGGTGCACCTCTCCTCACGCCTCCCCCGGTTCATAACATCCGTGCTCGGCCTCGCCCCCACCTGATCGCTATTCTCCTGATCGGTACGGTCTCTCTGTTATTGCTAAGCCCACTTCCTATCGGACTGCCATGACTCAGCCTGAATGGCAGCTTGCGATGGCCGAAGAGCTTGCTGCCCTTGAGCGCTCTGGCACATGGGATCTGGTTTCCCTTCCTTCCGGTGTCCGTCCCATCACCTGCAAGTGGGTCTACAAGATTAAGACTCGCTCCGATGGTTCTCTCGAGCGCTACAAAGCTCGGCTTGTGGCTCGTGGCTTTCAGCAGGAGTAGGGGCGCGATTATGATGAGACATTCGCTCATGTGGCCCACATGACTACTGTCCGCACTCTCCTTGCTGTGGCTTCTGTTCGTCATTGGTCTATCTCTCAACTTGATGTCCAGAACGCTTTTCTCAATGGCGAGTTACGTGAGGAGGTTTATATGCAGCCACTGTAGGAGATATGCCCTAGAGGCAATAATAAATGTTATTATTTATCTCCATGCTCATAATTAGGTTTATGTTCCATGCTGTAACTGCTATGGTTCTCGAGTCTACAATAACCACGAGGCTTGGAGGAAGACTCATATGCACGTGTGGAATAATAAACGGAAAAATGTATTCCTAAGTCTAGCCTCTAAGACTAGCTCAAGTGTTGCATGATGGTCCTGTTTTCCTGATCATGGGCATGTCTATGCCAGCAACTTTGAGGGCACAATGTTAGAAGAACATTTGTGTTGAATCGACCCGAATTGATGTTATGCTATGAGATACATTCGTCATGAGTTAATGGTTAATAACACAGAGATAGTTAACGTTTGCATGATTCCTTAGACCATGAGAGTGTCGAGTTTCTTCATGGTTGCTTCATGAACTTTGGGGTTTGTTAAACGTCATCCGTAAATGGGTGGCTATTACGGCGGCTTACGGGTTCATGGAAAAGTATGTCAAGTAACTTGATAGCTCAAGATTGGGATTTGCTCCTCCGATGATGGAGAGATATCTTTGGGCCCTCTCGGTGTTACGGTATCCATCATCGTCTGGCCAGACACTTTGTGATTTGATCACGGGGATGCCGGAACACGGTAACGAGAAAAGAGAACAATACCGGTAACGAGGTAACTGGCTTAATGGACAAGTTGTTGATCCACGGGAATGCCAACATGTCTCACCTCGGGTATTTGTAACATATCGCGAAGCAACAGGAATAGCACACGGCAACTGGAGGTTCACTCGAATATTCATTCGTGTGGGTATAGGGGTCAATATGGGTGTCCACGGCTCCGATGTTGATCATTGATCGGAAAGTGTTCCGGTCATGTCTATACTTCACCGAACCTATAGGGTCACACGCTTAAGGGTCATCTATCTGCTGAATACTAGACAGGGAGTCTGAGAGAAAGTCACCGAAAATGTTTCGAAGACAACGGAAGAGTTCCGGAGAGAGAGAACACCGAAAGAGTTTCGGTAAAACCGAAAAGGTGTTTCGGAATATATTATTAGGTCAAATAGGGTTTCGGCGTCGCATGGAAATTTTCAGAGGATGTCAGAATTGGTCTGGGAACTTCTGGGAATTTTCAGAGAGAAAAAACCGGAAATGTTCCGAAACTGCCGTAACCGCTGTTGATGCTTTCCGCTGATAAAAACCACCGCACCGAAAATGTTTCGGATCATGCCCAGAATAATTTTAGAGGGTGCCAGAAATGTTCTGGGACCTTCTGGAATTTTTCAGAAAAATGTTTCGCGGAAAACATCTTGTCCCAGCGCGAGGGGACAAGATCCCACGAATCGGGGGTTGCATGTTTGGTGGCTTTTTGTCTAGGGAGCATGCATGTTTCATGGAGACATGTTGGTGGCTTGTTGGGGGGGGCCCCCATGGGGGGAGACAAGGTGTGGGCCGGCCCAAGGGCTGCCATGGTGGTGTCCCCTTGGTGCCCCCCTTGTGTTACCATTATGCCCTTTCATGTGTGACATGAAGCTTGGGTATTTTGGTATTTCAACATCCCACCCCACCCCTTGCCTTGGCCTATAAAAGGAGGAGTTGGGGCTGCCATCTCCTTCATCCCCTTGCTCTCATACTCATGCCATGCAATTATCTGGCTTCTCTCTCCCTCCCACGAAAAGAGTTTCGTAGAGCCGAAAGGCTGTCTGGGTTCCGGTGGGAACTAGTTCTGGACGGCGAAGCCCTGCCGGATAGATGACACCGTATGTGTGCAACTCTGTAGAGAGGTCGTAGTTTCGATCTTAGTGCCCGTGGGGCTGTTCGTGAGTGCCTCCCGAAGGGCTGTCCATGTGACGGTCCGAGTTCTGTGAGTCCTCCCGAAGGGCTGTCCGCGACACCGTCCGGGGACTGTCCGACCGCCTCCCGGAGGGCTGTCCGGGTGGCGGATGAGGGTATACATCCTCGCGGTTGGGAGGTTGTAAATCCTAGCTGCGGGGATCTGCACCGACGATTGTCATCGACTCTACTTCCGCTGCGCTACGAGTCGGTAACGAAATGATCAAAACCTTGTATGCAGTCTCCATAGTGGTCCTGGACTGGTGCGTAGGGCGGAAAATTTTTGTTTTCTGCTGCGTTACCCTACAGTGGCATCGCCTGGAAATTTTCAGAGGATGCCAGAATTGGTCTGGGAACTTCTGGGAATTTTCAGAGAGAAAAACCGGAAATGTTCCGAAACTGCCGTAACCGTTGTTGATGCTTTCCGCTGATAAAAACCACCGCACCGAAAATGTTTCGGATCGTGCCCAGAATAATTTTAGAGGGTGCTAGAAATGTTCTGGGACCTTCTGGAATTTTTCAGAAAAAGTTTCGCGGAAAACATCTTGTCTCAGCGCGAGGGGACAAGATCCCACGAATCGGGGGTTGCATGTTTGGTGGCTTTTTGTCTAGGGAGCATGCATGTTTCATGGAGACATGTTGGTGGCTTGTTGGGGGGGCCCCCCCATGGGGGGGCCCCCCCATGGGGGGGGACAAGATGTGGGCCGGCCCAAGGGCTGCCATGGTGGTGTCCCCTTGGTGCCCCCCTTGTGTTACCATTATGCCCTTTCATGTGTGACATGAAGCTTGGGTATTTTGGTATTTCAACATCCCACCCCACCCCTTGCCTTGGCCTATAAAAGGAGGAGTTGGGGCTGCCATCTCCTTCATCCCCTTGCTCTCATACTCATGCCATGCAATTATCTGGCTTCTCTCTCCCTCCCACAAAAAGAGTTTCGTAGAGCCGAAAGGCTGTCTGGGTTCCGGTGGGAACTAGTTCTGGACGGCGAAGCCCTGCCGGATAGATGACACCGTATGTGTGCAACTCTGTAGAGAGGTCGTAGTTTCGATCTTAGTGCCCGTGGGGCTGTTCGTGAGTGCCTCCCGAAGGGCTGTCCAAGTGACGGTCCGAGTTCTGTGAGTCCTCCCGAAGGGCTGTCCGCGACACCGTCCGGGGGACTATCCGACCGCCTCCCGGAGGGCTGTCCGGGTGGCGGATGAGGGTATACATCCTCGCGGTTGGGAGGTGTAAATCCTAGCTGCGGGGATCTGCACCGACGATCGTCATCGACTCTACTTCCGCTGCGCTACGAGTCGGTAACGAAAATGATCAAACCTTGTATGCAGTCTCCATAGTGGTCCTGGGCTGGTGCGTAGGGCGGAAATTTTTTGTTTTCTGCTGCGTTCCCCTACAGTGGCATCATGAGCCGTGCTATGTGTAGATGCAGGTTGCGATCTAGAATACATGAGATGTATGGGTGTTGCACAATATAATTAGGTAGTAGATGAGTTCTATTACTGAAAATTATTTGTGCGGGTAGCAGATGAAATCTGTTACCCGATGTTCTTGTTGCTTCCCTGGAATTTGCATATTTCTGATCTTGATAATAGTATGGTGGAGTTTCAATGTTCTGGCAATCCGCGATCCTGATTGATCAACGAAGTGCTAACAGTTCATTGAATTCCACCGTAGTTAAAAAGAAAGATGAAATTTCGCAAACGAAAGGGCAATGCAGATATGATCTGCACGGGGGTCATGCGTATGACGAAGTTTATTATGGGGCTCGAGATTTTATTATCTCGGTTTTCATACACCCTGGATAGTTAATGTAGCAACTTGAATTATCATACTTGATGATGGACATTGGTAGCTTCGGTTTGTTTCGAAACCTTAGAAGCCACGTAAAACAAGTTTTTGCATGAACCGATTAGAGACGTCTAACTTGGTTTTGCAGGAGGGTTTGCATGTGCATATGATGTGGTATAGCGGTGCTCATAATAATTTGATTATGTATGAGATGACTATATGATGTAAATTGATTAACATGACCTGCGTGTCATGATTCGGCATGATGGCTGGAGCCATATGATTGCACTTTAATGACCTGCGTGTCAACCTTATGTAATGCACTTATTTCATTAGCTATAGAGATAGCAATATTATCTGGTGCATCGACAAGGTGGTGGCAATCTTCGCGAAGGTGAACACCGATGCGAATGCCGAAGACGAAGAAATACAAGACTTCTCCGTCGGAAAGGGCTATACCATATCATGCTATTATGAATTGCCTGAGATGTTTATCCCTTATGATGCACCCTTCTTGATTGCGTGGTAGTCGCTTTTTATTAGGGTGATCTCTCACAAAAATATCAAGTAGTTAGTGTTCACCCAAGTGTAGCACCGTCACGGCACCTTTACTTTCGGGGTGCGCCAGGATCTACCTGGGTACGAACGATTGTACGGGTGTGAGGCGGGTGAGGTCAGACCTCGCAGCAAGATCACTTGGTTGTCTTGACGTTCATGACAGGATCGTCCTGAGCTCGGAACACACGCATCGAAAGATGAACAAGAGTCACATAAAGATGTGATCGGCAAGTTTGCCTACCGATTGAAGTTGGCGCCATCAGTGTTCATCTCGAACAATGGCGTTGAATGGAAATGCGGATCTTGAATCACTCACGATCAATTATGAGAGATATTGATTTGAGTGGGAGCGCACTGTTGAATTAACTTGTTTAATTCTCAGTGCAATTAATTATGAACACTGTCTAAGTGTGGTTATGCATAATAGTTGTAGAATAATGGCTCGCGTTTCCACCTTCCCTATTAAAATTGAATAGTTGTTTAATATCTGGTTATAACTTTACGGTTGGTAACGTAATGTGAGGATTGTCCTCTAGAGTGCCGAGAAGGACTTTGTCCTATCGCATACTTTCGGTATTCTCTCGCTTATGCTATGGATCATGTGACTCTCGTCCTTCGATCCAAAAGCTAGAATTCCATTTCAGTCAAGTGCAATATGTTTGCTTCCATGAGACCCGAACTTCAAAAGTTTGGATAGTTATGTGATATTCATGGAATCTGAAAATCATTTTCAGGGAAAAACAAAGGCTAAAAGATATGAGATATCCAAAGCAATGTTTGTTTGCAAACTATTAGTAAAGGAGTTTACTATGCATTAGACTGATAAGAGAGGGATCCAGGAGAACGCCTGTCATATGATGAAAGGTGAATAAAACAACAACTTAAAGAGAAAGGAAGTGTCCGAAGGGTGTTAGTGAAACTTTCACGCCTAGGAAGTCCAGGGCTAAACGCCACTCTTAAGTTGGGTGCTTCTTCTGAGAGTAGGAGAAATACTAAAAGTTAAACTGTTAGAAGTATAAAGGCAATAAGAAAGAAGACTGGAATATCCAGCTCATGTATGAATGTCATACAAGTTTTTGATGTATAGAAGGCTGGTCAAAGATATAGTTCTTGGGAATTATGATTAAATTGGTAATCACTGATTCTTGGGTATTGTGAGTTAATCACAAAGATACCCGCTCGATTGCTTTCTGTTGCAACTCGATGTAAGAACTACTATGACCTGAAAGAATTGCCAGGAATGAGGTTTAGGTATACACAGGGAACATAGTAAATGTTACTATACCTTCCATCGGTGTATTACCGTCTGTATTTACTTTCTTAATTCATTTTAGAGTTTTACACTCTAGCCCTATGCATAAGGTATCTTGCAAGAAGGTTGTTCATAAGAGAACTTTTTATGTTCGATGTTATGAATAACATAAGGGCCATACTTTCATTATGAATGAGATGTATGTTATGAATATTGATAAAAATACATTACCTCTGGGTTTACTTTCATAATTCATTTTAGAGTTTCATACACTCTAGCCATTGCACAATGTTTGTTGCAAAAGAGTTGTTCATAAAAACAACAATTGTTGTTCAGTATTATGAATAACATGAAGGGCCATGCTTCCATCCAAAATGGGACGTATGTTATGAATATTGATGGTAATATGATACATCCGTAACACTGACGCTAAATGTCGTAAGACTAAGAGAATACCACACAAGTGTGGCACTACATTTGGTCACATTGGAGAAACCCGCATGGATAAATTCCATTATGATGGATTTTTTGAAGTCCTTTGATTTTGAATCATCTGACACTTGCAACTTTCCTCCGAAAAGTGAAGTGACTGAAATACCGTTCACAGGCCATAAGGAATGGACAACAAACTTATCGGTGATCATACATTTGATGTGTGTAGTCCGATAAATGTTGTTAGTAGTGGATTTATCTATCTTCAGAAATGACTCAAGTAGATATGTGGATATTTACTTGATGAGACGTAAGTCTGGATCTTTTGAATTTATTCGAAAGGTTTTCAAAAATGAAGTAGAAGTTATTGTAACAAGAAAATTCTGTTTCTACAATTCAATTGCAGAAAGGAATAATTGAGTTACAAGTTTAGCGAATGTCTGATGAGTTGTGAAAAGAGTTTCATAACTTACACCTCCCGGAACACCACTGTGAGTGAAAAGTCCGTGAAGGTGTAATCGAACCATTTATGACATGGTAAGATCAAAGATGACATAAATAAATTTGCCATTATCCCTTTTAAAGAGTGAAGCTTTAGAGACTGCGGCTTTTACACTGAAAAGAGCTCCATCGGGTCTGTTGAAATAACACCATGGTATGGTATGCCCAACCATGTTATATCTTTTCTTAACATTTGGAATATGGGGCTTGTGTAAAAGGTTACAAACCTATTCCAAATCAGACAAGTGCTACTTTGTAGGTTATCCCAAGTCATTGGGTATTCCTCCCTCACTATACCAAGGCAAATAGGTTTGCCACAAAGAACGGTATGCTTTTTGAAGAAAATGGTTCTTTCAAAAAGGTGAGTGGGAGAATAGTGCAACTCGACAAGATAAACAGTATCTTCGTCATCAGATCAAAGGAAAGAGACCTTGGAAGTAATTCCAGTTTTCCTACTGCGACTAATACGGAAGTCTCTACAATAAAATGTATGGACTTCGGTCGAACTTGCAGCTGAACCACGTAGGCAAGGCTCGTGCAAACCTCTCAGGTGCGCAGACGAGATATTGTTGTTAGACAACAGTATACCTACGATACACAAGGAAGCGTTGATGGGCCCTGACTCCGGAATTGGCTAAATGCCAATACAATCCGAGATAGTTTCCATATAAATGTTTCAAGATTAAAATCTTGATACACCTTTCGGAAGACTTAGAGTCTAACGAATTTTATGGAACTTAAAACTGATACGGATAAAAATGTTTTATCCATAAAGCTCGACTTGTTGCAATAACAAGTTCAAGGAGTTGACTACGATGAGGTTGTTTCACCGTAGCGATGCTTAAAGTCGGTTTGGGTTGAACTAGCAATTAATACATATTTCAGTCATGAGATATGAAACATGGATGACAATAGGATTTCCATATGATGGAAATGAAACCAAGGACTTGCATGTGTTACAGTCCAAGGTATTTTGTCATTCCAGAGGATGCTTGTAAGTATGCAAACTTCAGAGTTCCAGCAATGGACAGAAGAGAGCAAAGTGGAGTTGGAATCTTCGTGATTTGATGAAATGGTCAAAAGGGTTTTTGACTTCATCAATGGGTAACGAAGATGCTTGTGATTCAAGAAAGTAAGTGGGAGCATAATAATATTTCTAAAAACGTTGTGTGCTTGACACATTGTTAATTGGAAATAAATTTCTTGACATGAATTAGGACTTCATTTGAAAATAGTTTTTCGATGAAGTGCTTGGGCTAAATCGCCTTTATATTAGGCATGATAATCTATGGAGATAGATTTACCTAATGGGGCTGAGCAAAGATACATATTGACAAGATGCTAAAACTTTTTAGCATTTAAAACGCCAAGGAGTGGTTCTTGCCAAAGTCACATGGAAAGAGTTTTTGCAAGACTCGGTGTCCCTAAAACACTGATGAGCAAAATACATGATGGAGATTCCACACACCTTTGTGTTTGGATTAATCATGTATTCCATGGTATGTGAAACAACCAGGTATGTCCGATACTCCCAAGGTGTTGCGAGTATAGATACCAAAGTGATCAAAAGTACTGATCATAGGACAACAGTGAAAAGTGTCATTGAGTGCAAGAGTAGCTCTAATGACATGTTTTCTCGCAAGCGGAGATCATGAAGAGTTCGTTGTAAATGGTTACATCGATACAGTCTTCATCCATGCTCCAAGCGATTTTTGATTTAAATTGAGGGTTTTTGTGTAACACACAATATGGTGGCACGGTAGTTGGAAATTGTTCCAAACAAGTTACTGTGGCGAATTCTATAACAGAGGCGAAGTATGTTGCCGCTTTTAAAAGCGACAAAGAAGATGTTGAATCATATAGTTCATTCATGAACTTAGTATGGTTCCAAGATGGCTTTTGTCAATGGGACACTACTGCAGGTAGTTGCTCCATAACTCAGTCTGAGGAATCCAGGTTCGACCTGTGATTCACATACATACAAAACCAAGTCCACACAAAATATGAATTTTGTGAAAGCATGAAAACGCGAGGATATGCAAAGATACACACAGAGCTGAAATCGTCAGATCCGTTGGACATCAGGCTATACCACAAGCGAAGCATATTTACACCGGTATGCCACAGGTGTGAAGTGCATTAGCATTAACTAGATTATTGACTCTAGTGCAAGTGGGAGTCTGTAGGAGATATGCCCTAGAGGCAATAATAAATGTTATTATTTATCTCCATGCTCATAATTAGGTTTATGTTCCATGCTATAACTGCTATGGTTCTCGAGTCTACAATAACCACGAGGCT
This sequence comes from Thinopyrum elongatum, assembly GCA_011799875.1. Taxonomy (NCBI): domain Eukaryota; kingdom Viridiplantae; phylum Streptophyta; class Magnoliopsida; order Poales; family Poaceae; genus Thinopyrum; species Thinopyrum elongatum. The sequence goes on from CM022297.1 coordinate 59,674,581, forward strand.
TGGAGGAAGACTCATATGCACGTGTGGAATAATAAACGGAAAAATGTATTCCTAAGTCTAGCCTCTAAGACTAGCTCAAGTGTTGCATGATGGTCCTGTTTTCCTGATCATGGGCATGTCTATGCCAGCAACTTTGAGGGCACAATGTTAGAAGAACATTTGTGTTGAATCGACCCGAATTGATGTTATGCTATGAGATACATTCGTCATGAGTTAATGGTTAATAACACAAAGATAGTTAACGTTTGCATGATTCCTTAGACCATGAGAGTGTCGAGTTTCTTCATGCTTGCTTCATGAACTTTGGGGTTTGTTAAACGTCATCCGTAAATGGGTGGCTATTCCGGCGGCTTACGGGTTCATGGAAAAGTATGTCAAGTAACTTGATAGCTCAAGATTGGGATTTGCTCCTCCGACGATGGAGAGATATCTCTGGGCCCTCTCGGTGTTACGGTATCCATCATCGTCTGGCCAGACACTTTGTGATTTGATCACGGGGATGCTGGAACACGGTAACGAGAAAAGAGAACAATACCGGTAACGAGGTAACTGGCTTAATGGACAAGTTGTTGATCCACGGGAATGCCAACATGTCTCACCTCGGGTATTTGTAACATATCGCGAAGCAACAGGAATAGCACACGGCAACTGGAGGTTCACTCGAATATTCATTCGTGTGGGTATAGGGGTCAATATGGGTGTCCACGGCTCCGATGTTGATCATTGATCGGAAAGTGTTCCGGTCATGTCTATACTTCACCGAACCTATAGGGTCACACGCTTAAGGGTCATCTATCTGCTGAATACTAGACAGGGAGTCTGAGAGAAAGTCACCGAAAATGTTTCGGAGACAACGGAAGAGTTCCGGAGAGAGAGAACACCGAAAGAGTTTCGGTAAAACCGAAAAGGTGTTTCGGAATATATTATTAGGTCAAATAGGGTTTCGGCGTCGCATGGAAATTTTCAGAGGATGTCAGAATTGGTCTGGGAACTTCTGGGAATTTTCAGAGAGAAAAAACCGGAAATGTTCCGAAACTGCCGTAACCGCTGTTGATGCTTTCCGCTGATAAAAACCACCGCACCGAAAATGTTTCGGATCATGCCCAGAATAATTTTAGAGGGTGCCAGAAATGTTCTGGGACCTTCTGGAATTTTTCAGAAAAATGTTTCGCGGAAAACATCTTGTCCCAGCGCGAGGGGACAAGATCCCACGAATCGGGGGTTGCATGTTTGGTGGCTTTTTGTCTAGGGAGCATGCATGTTTCATGGAGACATGTTGGTGGCTTGTTGGGGGGGCCCCCCCATGGGGGGAGACAAGGTGTGGGCCGGCCCAAGGGCTGCCATGGTGGTGTCCCCTTGGTGCCCCCCTTGTGTTACCATTATGCCCTTTCATGTGTGACATGAAGCTTGGGTATTTTGGTATTTCAACATCCCACACCACCCCTTGCCTTGGCCTATAAAAGGAGGAGTTGGGGCTGCCATCTCCTTCATCCCCTTGCTCTCATACTCATGCCATGCAATTATCTGGCTTCTCTCTCCCTCCCACGAAAAGAGTTTCGTAGAGCCGAAAGGCTGTCTGGGTTCCGGTGAGAACTAGTTCTGGACGGCGAAGCCCTGCCGGATAGATGACACCGTATGTGTGCAACTCTGTAGAGAGGTCGTAGTTTCGATCTTAGTGCCCGTGGGGCTGTTCGTGAGTGCCTCCCGAAGGGCTGTCCAAGTGACGGTCCGAGTTCTGTGAGTCCTCCCGAAGGGCTGTCCGCGACACCGTCCGGGGGACTATCCGACCGCCTCCCGGAGGGCTGTCCGGGTGGCGGATGAGGGTATACATCCTCGCGGTTGGGAGGTGTAAATCCTAGCTGCGGGGATCTGCACCGACGATCGTCATCGACTCTACTTCCGCTGCGCTACGAGTCGGTAACGAAAATGATCAAACCTTGTATGCAGTCTCCATAGTGGTCCTGGGCTGGTGCGTAGGGCGGAAATTTTTTGTTTTTTGTTGCGTTCCCCTACAGCCACCACCGGGGTACTATGCTCCTGATGGCATGGTCTATTGCCTTCGCCGCTCTCTCTATGCTCTTAAACAGGCCCCTCGCGCCTGGTTTGAGCGTTTTGCCTCCGTGGTGACTGCCGCTGGCTTCTTGCCCAGTGATCATGATCCCGCGTTGTTTGTTCACACGTCTCCTCGTGGTCGGACTCTTCTCCTTCTCTATGTTGATGACATGATCATCACTGGTGACGACTCTGACTACATTGCCTTTGTTAAGGCTCGCCTTCGCGACCAGTTTCTCATGTCTGATCTTGGTCCTCTTCGCTATTTTCTTGGGATTGAGGTTTCCTCGACCTCTGATGGCTTCTACATCTCCCAGAAAAAATATATTCAGGATCTTCTTGCCCGAGCCGCGCTCGGTGATGAGCGCACTGTTGTGACTCCTATGGAGCTCAATGTTCAGCTTCGTGCCTTTGACGGTGACCCTCTTCCTAATCCCACTCGCTATCGTCACCTCGTGGGCAGCCTTGTCTATCTTGCTGTTACGCGTCCTGACATCTCCTATCCTGTTCACATCCTGAGTCAGTTTGTTTCAGCCCCCACCTCTGTCCACTATAGCCATCTCCTCCGTGTTCTACGATATCTTCGTGGCACGATCTCTCATCGCCTTTTCTTTCCCCGCTCCAGCTCTCTCGAGCTCCAGGCCTACTCTGATGCTAACTGGGCTAGTGATCCCTCTGATCGACGCTCGCTGTCTGCTTACTGTGTCTTTAATGGTGGCTCTCTTATTGCCTGGAAGACCAAGAAACAGACTGCGGTTTCTCGCTCCAGTACAGAGGCTGAGTTGCGAGCGATGGCTATGTTGACGGCTGAGGTTATTTGGTTACGGTGGTTACTTGAGGATTTTGGTGTGTCTGCTACTACCTCGACTCCCTTACTGTCTGACAGTACCGGTGCTATCAGTATTGCTCGTGACCCGGTGAAGCATGAGCTCACCAAGCACATCGGTGTGGATGCCCACTTTGTGCGTGCTGCTGTGCAGGATCAGACTCTTGTTCTTCACTATGTGCCTTCTGAGTTACAGTTGGCGAAATTCTTCACAAAGGCACAAACTCGAGCGCAGCATGGCTTTTTTCTCTCCAAACTCAGTGTTGTTGACCCACCATGAGTTTGAGGGGGGGGGGTGTTAGATGTGTATAGTCCCTTTTCTGTATATCGCCAGTGTATAAGGGGTTTCCTGCACTTTACCACACATGTATATGTATTGACCTTTGGCCCTCAGTGAATACTAGTTGTTGTTTATCTAACAGTTGTATTTGTTCCTCTCCTGATTAATCAATGAAATAGGGCTCTAGGGCCGTCTTTTCGTCAAAAAATAGATTTCTCCTTGCAAAAACAGTGATTCTGACGGGGTATATCCTACCAGTACTTGTTGCTAAAACCATAGCCAAAGATGATATCAGGGAAACGCTCCATCATCAGAGAAGCAGAAGCATTTATCAATTTTAGAGCACTCTCGTCATTCGGCTTGTCAAATGAATGGGATCAGCTAGAATCTGGAAGAAAAAAAAAACTGGAACAGGAAGATACAGCTATCTAAATGGCATTGGAGCATGCATTTCAATAAATAGGAAACTAGGTGTCCTCACTGAACAGATCTATACGTTTGAACTTAGAAGAGTCCTGTAACAATATATTTTGTTGACAAATGAAGCGAAATTTCTGTTTGACAGTTAGCTTGTTAATATTTGGCGAAGTACCAATTTACTCATTTTGTTGTCGTTGAGAGTATGGAATCGGTCAGTTTGTTGCTTATTTTGCCACTGCATTTATCATTTCCCAAAGCCATCTGGATAAGGACGCGGAAGCCTTCAGGCAGATTTGATCATATGCCCTTATTTAATTTTCTTTTCGCAGGGGATCATATGCCCTACTTTAGTTCGCCACAGATCATATGCCCTTGTTTTATTTGCCTTCTTGGTCATTTGCCATGTCTAATTACTTGAATAATTTGAAAATTCTGAGCCTAGTAATGCCACGTGAAATGAAGGTCTTGCCCCTTGGTAAACCTGCAATTTTTCCAAACTATATATATCTCAACAGAACCAACCAGCCCGACATGTTCGTCCCATTCGACAGAGCGAGCATAGTCTCATACAGGATGGCGACCACGATCAATTGCACGGACATTCTACTTCACTAGCTTCACTGGCAACACTAGAAGAAAAATGACGAAAAGAAAGTACACTAAAACCTGAAGCTTTGCATTTTGGGCGGCCAACTTCTCGATACGTCGATCCAGTGCTGTAGTCTCAACCCTAATAGCATCAATTTGAGCTCTTGTAGCATCAATTTCAGCCCTCGTAGCATCAATACGCCGCTGTATTTCTCGTGACACGTGGCGAGCAGACGCATTGCCCATGATGAGCACATTTATCATCCAAATTTCCTCGACCATGTCCAAGTACTTGTCCAGCCACATGAAGAAACGCCAGTGTTTCACCTGTCCAAACATACTGAATTCAGTAAGTTGCTTGAAGCAGACATCAGGAAAATCATATGACATACAGAATTCAGTAAGTTTCTTGTTGACTCTGAACATTAAAGAACAGAGAAGTAACCTTCATATCCCTCCATTCGTTGGGCATTCCGCTGAATATTTGCCCGGATTCAGAGATGTCGCTGACTGCTTCAGGATGAACTTTTCTGTTCCACATTCTGGACATCCAGTCAGAGGGAGTCCCTTTGTGCACGCCGGCCGGGAACAGATACGAGTGCAAAGCTAGGGTTAGCGGGGCGAGGCAAAACTGGAGTGAAATGCGAATGACAAATGCAATCGGTAGGTAGAATCGGTTACCTAGTCGCCGGAGGTGCGGCACACGTGCTTGCCAGATTCGCCGCCGGGTCCGTGGTGCTGGGGCAATAGCGGCGCCTGTAGTGCCGGAGTAGCGGAGCCGCCTGCGGTTGTTTCCTCGTGGCTGGGGTCTCCGCGCCTCCGGAGCAAGTGGAGTGGCTGCACCGCCGCTCTGCTGGTCGCCGGAGACGAACAGAGGACGAGACGGGGGAGCTGGTTCGGTCGGTCAGTCGGTCGATCCGTTCAGGTCGGGCTGCGTAGGAAAACAAAGTTGATGGAAATTGCAAATTTACCACGAGCACAAGACCGACTTCCGTAATGTAAACTCTTTTTTCTGCGAATATCCGTAATGTAAACTTAACTACGCAGCTAAATACACATATGAGTTATCATGAAATAAAATATAGTTGATGATATACATTTTATAGCACCTTTGAAATGTTGAGTCGGCATAACATCTTAAGTTTTTCATTCCGCAAAAAAAAATCTTAAGTTTTTCTCTTTTTTTTTTGCGAAAAAACTTTAGATCTATTCATCAACTATTAAGATAGTGCAAATAAACCAGAAGTAAAATTACATCCAGGTCCGTAGACCACCTAGCAACGACTATAAACATTGGAGTGGGCCAAAAGCGCGCCACCGTCGTTGCCCCTCCCACACCGGAGTCGGACAAACCTTATTATAGTAGACAGTCGGGAAGTTGTCATGCTAAGGCCCTACAGGACCAACGCACCGGAACATCAATCGCCGCTGATGAAGAGAATCGTAGATCGGAAGAATCTAACCTGTAGACACATGAACGAATAAACGCCAGATCCACATGGATCCGCCGAAGACAAATGCCGACCGAATCCCGCGAGAGTCGTTGAAGACAAACCTCCACACTCCCTCTGACGACGCATGAAGCACCGCCGAGACGGGGTCTAGGCGAGGAAAACCTTATTCCATCTTCAAATAGCCATCGCCGCCTCGCCTCTCTAAGCAGAACATAAACCCTAAAAAAATTCATAAAGACACCAAAAAACGAAGCTCTCCCGCCGGTAAGGGCCGGAATCCACCACACCTCAATTCAGTGGCGGCGCCAGGGGTCTTCCCCGGACTTCCATGAAATACCAAAGAATTGTTGATCCATTGGTATACTGCTGCTAGCTTGTTGTATATTTGTTGTATAATTGTTGTATGATTATCCAAGTGCCATGCAGCAAAATCCTCCTCGATCCGGCCTTACAGGTTGGTGCCTTCAGTTGAAAGAAAATTGTGTGGAAATACAATAGACAAAGGTTATCAGCAATAGTTACTATATTGTATATAAGAGTCGGAAATTCCATGATTATCCAAGTGTCATGCAACAAAATCCTCCTCGATCCGTCCTTAGAGGTTGATGTCGTCAGTTGGAAGAAGATGGTGTGGAAATACAACAGACAATTTTTTTTGAGGGTCTGCAATAGACAAAGTTTATCACAATAATTACTATATTATATATATGAGTCAAAAAAAGGCACACAAGAGTTGAAAATAAAAACATGGACGCAGGGTTCAAAACTACAAAAAGCCATATGCGCTAATGTCTAGCACAACCTCTGCGGGTACTAATTTTTTTTTGTGTGTGTGTGTGGGCACAGGCCTTGGGGATTTTTCGGCTCTGGCCTCTTTTTTTTTGGTATTAAGGCCTCTTCTTCTTCTGTTTGGGCTCTATGGCCTCTTCACTCTTTTTTTGGGCTCTAGGAGCAACTCCAACGGACCCACCCAAACGGACATCGATTTTGTTTTTTTTTTGTCCGTTTGGATCGCCCGTCCGCCTGTTCGTGTCCGTTTTTACGAATGGGTCGGCCTGTGCGCCCAACAGGCAGACGCATTTTAGACATGTCCGTGTCGGCATTCGGTCGAACGCCGGCGAGCTCCGCACCGCCGCCTCGCCCCGCAGCTTGCCCGCCCCCGCCCCGCTCGCTGCGCCTGCCCCGAGCTCGCCGGCCCGCTCGCCGTGCCCGCGCCCGCCCCGCAGTCGCGAGCTCCCGCGCCACGCCGCAGCCGCAGCTCACCGCATATGCGCGTACACCCACACATGTACATGCACGCATGGCTAGCTGGACCAGAACGGACGGGCCTTGGGCGTAGCTCTACTTGTGCATGTACATGCACGCATGGCATGCCCTATACGCGCGCTCGTCGCTGCACGCGGGAGCTCTGTTCACCGGCGAGCTGCAGCTAAAGAGGAGGCCGCGCATCGACGAGGAGCTCGCCTAGGAGGAGGCCGCGGTGCTCACCGGTGCCGGCGTTGCCCCGGCGGCTGCTTCGTGTCCCGTGGCGTGGTTGGTGGTCTGGAGCAGGGTGGGCGGGTGGGAGAAGAGAGAGGAAAGGAGGAGAGAGATGGGATGGGTGGTTGGATGACAGGTGAGCCACGCGGCACATGCAACGGGCAGAAGCGGACAAAGAGAGCAAAGAAACGTTCGCTACGGATGGGTCTCTGCGTTGGGCAGTTGTTTTTATCCGCGCAGATCCAAACAAATATGGGCGGACGAAATGGGTCTTCCGTTTGTTGCTCTAAGGCCTTTTTTTTAATGGCTTGTAGTCCCAAGGAGGTGTTACCATGATAGCTAACGCAGTATGTAAACTGGAGGTGTTTGTCCCACAGCGGCGATGTGGGACAAATCAAAACTGGGAAGCGTGCGCTCTCGCCCGCATGGGCCGGTACGCACGCACGCGCGCAACCGAGGCCCAACCGATCTTTCAGCGAAATAAAAATCTCGACACGCGCGCACGTACGGGATCGCCTGAAGAAAAAAAAAGTACGTACGGGAGAGGTAAACCCCAAGATCGAGATATCGATCGCCCGACCTCGCATTATCCATCCATCCATAATATTGACTATTTGACTTGCTATCCTGTTTACCAACCGTATCGTGTCGTTTCTTTTGGGACAAATGATGTAAACCACGTACGTTGAGGTGGTGCTTGGCTGGTTTGAGATTGGTGGTCGGTCCCCGACCCCGCGTTGCTCCGCTCCGGTGAGTCGGGGGAACTTCGCCAGTCGCCGGTGGCCCCCTCCCCTACGCCTCCTCTCCTCCACCGCTCACTCTGTTCCTCGCCCACTCTGTTCATTCTCCGGGTGAAAGCCTTAGATCCCGCTCCTTGGACAGCAGCGGTGTCCTCAACGTTGTTACCACCTTGGTGGCGCCTGTCTTTGGAGACGCTGCTCCATGTTGTGGGTCGACGGTGGTGTGTGTTGTGCTCGAGTGCTCTCTTGGTGCGTCTCTGCTAGACGGTGCCCTGCAGCTACGCCGGTGGCACACAAGTGTCGTGGCGTCATCTCTGACCTCGTGCAACCTTTCGAATGTACCCCTGACACAGGTAGTGTCGCGACGTTGTGCATTCTCGGTTGCGTGGAGCCATTCAGTTGCGTCGACGGTGCAGTGTCTTGTTTTGGTCTGCTTGGCGATGCCCTTCGACTACGCTGGTGGCACACAGGTGCTGTGGCGTCGTCTCGGCCCCACGTGGCCCTTCGAGGTTGCCTCGTGACACAGGTGGTGTCACGACGTTGTGCAGTCAAGGATGCGCGGAGCCTTTCGATTGCGTCGACGGTGCAATGTGGTGGTTTGGTCTTAGCTGGCCGATGTCGTCCGACTTCTCCTGTGGTTCTCTTTGTTGTGTTTCCCTCCCTGTACCCCCATGTATGTGTGTTGTTTTTGCTTATCTCTTCTCCTCTGACCCCCCCCCCCCCCGCGGGGGGAAATTCAAACAAAAAAAACGGCCCTACGACGACCTGCACTGTAGGCCATTACCGGAGAAACTTCTCATTGTTAAACTGTACTTTGAAGAAACCACAACCTCAAACTTGCTAAACCCTTAAGACCCTACCCTAACCCAGTTAGACTGGTTCGTAGCCCTGTTTTCTCCAAAAGCAACTCTATGTCACCACCCGTGGAGGGACCCTCCTTTTTTCGGTGAGGAGGATGACGAGAGCAAGCAACGCGGAGGCGATTGCGGGCGACACCGCGGCGACCGCGGGCGACGCGGTGGCGACCGTGGGAGTCCCCGAGGCGATCACGGGGGACGCTGGGGCGACGTCGAGCGGATCCATGGCGACGACGTGCGACACCATGGCGGCGACGAGCGACTGCTCAGCGACGACGAGCGGCTCCGCGGCGACGACGTGTGGCTCCGCGGCGATTGCGGGTGGCTTCGGGGCGGGGGCGAGGGATTCCGCGGTGATGGCGGGCGGTGGACTTGATCCTCGTCTCGCCGCCGTTGTGGATCCTCGTCTTCGGGAGATGCGGAAGGATCAGAGCAGCGAATCAGGCGAGGTGCTCCGTGCTGTTGGAGATGTCCCGGTGGCGGAGGAAACCGTCGAAGATAGAAGATGGCCGGTCCTGTACATCGCCGGGCTCCTCGCGGCTGGACTCCTCTGCTATCAGAGAGGTTTTCTCCTTGTTCAAGGCACGGTACGTAGACTGCTGCTATTGAACGAGGAGGGATGGGTGGTGGACAGCAGAGGTTTGCGAGAGGGTGAGGAAATTTCATGGCGATCGAAAATTTTGTTCCCGTGTCATGTGGTGCACGTTGGGTACACGCTCGAGTGTAAGGCCGGGGGGCGCGGGGGGAAGCCCGAGGCGAACGCCCGCCATGAATGCGAGCGGGAAGAGGACAATAAACCCCCCCTGCTCGGTGGTAGGACGACGCACCTCACATTGGCTCCCTCCACCCACCACACCGCCCAGCGAACCAATCCATCGAGAGAGCGAGTCGAATCAGTCGACGATGGCGGAATGGAGGATGAGGATGGAACGCGCCATGGTGGAGTTGGCGAGCGGCGACGAGGGGAAGCTCGAGAGGGCAAGAGAGATAGTTTCCTGGTTTGCCACCAGGAAGGAGATGAGGCGCGCTGCGAAAGAAGTGTTCAGAAACCTCACAATGGAGGAGGATGAGAGGCTCGCGCCCAATGGGTTCACCACTCCCTCCGGCGCGCCGGTGAGCTCTCTGGCGGTGCTGGTCTGGGCCATGGAAGAGATGGAGTTTGGGGATCCGACGCAGAAGCAGAAATGGTGGGGATTCCGCTCCCGACGTCGCTTTCCGGCAGGGCCAGAGGAGTTCGTGGTGGGGGCGGTGATAGCCATCCCCACCCCGGGGACACGCTGGGTCCCAATCCCGATCGAAGACAGCGAGGAAGAGGAGAAGCTGGATGCTGGAGTTCAGATGAAGGCGGCGGATCTGGCGAGGGGTGACGCGGGGGGGGGGGGGAAGAAAAAGCAGAAGATCTACACCCCCCGTCGATCCCCGCGTTTTCTCCGTCGCTCACCGCGCCTCCTCCGCCTCTCTCACTCCGCGGCGGCGGAGTAGGTGTCTCCCCCGCTGGCAATCGCTTCTGGTTGCTAGCTGGGGAGGATGCTGATGAGGGAGCTGGGACTTCGTCAGATTCTTCAGATCAGTATCTTGATGAGGATAGAATTTCTTCTTATTTCCTTAAGGGGAGTGAAAGATGTGAAAATGCTAAGATCAAAAGAGTTAGGAAAAAGGAGAAATTCAGGAAAGATAACGGGAATGTTGATAACTCACCTGCAAAAATCAATTGCAAGGATGAGGTAGAGATCAACAACAGGGAAGAGATAAATGATTTAGATGGGTGGATAGTTAAAAAGAAAATGAACATGACTCCCAAAATACCTGACTATTGGTCAGGGATTGGGCATGGGGAGGAGATCCTGTGTGTTTCTGATTGTATAGTAAAAGACTGCATCGTCAGTCGAGAGAAAAAGATCTCTGAAGATGAGGTGTTAGAAAACTGGGTTATGATATAGTTAGTTGGGCAAGCATGAGGCCCAGCCCAGATGAAGAAGGAAGCCTGGTAAGGGGAGGGGGAGGGCTCAAGGTGCCCGGTGGATATATAAACCACACCCACATCCACCCCCCAGGTTTCACTGACTGCTTAGAAGAGGTGCTAGGGTTTCCCACCTCGCCGCCAGAAGAAGAAAGTGAGATGGACAGATTTGGGGGCAGGTTCGGAGGAGGAGGGAGATCCAATAGGGGGGTAGAGAGAACTGGCAATACAGGAAGAAGGAAGAAGGAGGAGAAGGATTTAGAAACTACAACAATCGAGAAGTCAGGAAGGATTGGGGGCAAGGCTTTGGCAACAGTAGCTTGCAAGGGAGGAACGAGTTCCAGCAAGATCAGAAGTATTCAGAAGAGAAGGAGGAGCTGAGGAAGACAGACAAAGACAAAGAAAAGCAAGAGGCAGCTAAGACAGGTATGAGAAGCTCTGATGATCTTGAAGTGAGTAATCTGATGAGCGGAGCTGAGTTTGTGCAGCAACAACGCTTGATCTCAGCTTTGCTGACCCAACTTGCCCAAGGGAACATTTCTGTGGGAGGAGGCAATGTAAATTTGCAAAGTGGCGTCAATCTGCTACACCAAAACACAGGAAAAGAGATGAGCAAAGGAGAAAGCAGCAATTTGCAAGGAGATGGGAACTAGAGACAGCAATGGGGGCAGATGTCTGGAAAAACCTCTGACAATGAGGGGACATGGAAGGAGGAGAAACAAGGGAGAGACTTGGGAAGAGGAGGACAAGTGAAAGATGGTGGCAAGATAACCTTGGGGGCGGCTAACAGAGTGATGTGCAATAAATGTAAGGACACAAGACATGCTACAAAAGACTGCAAGTTGGACCATTGTGTGGTGTGTGGAAAAAGGAACCATATCACAGATGACTGCACTTGGCTGAAGCAGATGAAGCCAGTGCCCAAATTTATTGGATATGCTGCAAGAGGCTTGGGGGTGCTGCTGGTGCAAAGTTCTAAGGATAATGTGGAACTTGAAAACCCTAACCCAATGGCCCTGGTGACTGTTAAAACTGGGGTGCTGAATGAAATTCAACTATTGGAAGGATTCAATTATATGTTCAACTGGAACTGGCAATGGAGATGTAAGAAACAAGGAAGCAGTGCCTTTTTTATGAGATTCCCAAACAAAGGCAGGCTGATGGAATTGATCAACTGTGATGACTTCACTCTACTGGGCACTGGAGTAGTGATAAATATAAAGAAATGGGCCTTTGACACACAAGCAGTTGGGAAATTGCACACTGTCTGGGTCAATTTTGACAAGGTGCCTGACTGCTTCAGACAATTTTTTGGCATGTATGAAGTGGCGGCATCACTAGGGCCAGTCCTGGAGATTGACATGGGCACCATAACACATGAGAAAATCAGGGCAAAGGTGGGAGTTAGAGATTTTGAAAAAATCCCAGGATACACTGAAATTACAGACAGAGATCTGAACATCTACAGAGTTATGCCAGCTTTGGAGAAAGTGGTAGAGATGGGTTGGTATGGTGATCATAAGAGACAACATCTAGAGGAGGCTGGGATGGATTGTGTGGGAGATGGAGTCAGAAAGAGACAAAAAACACAAATAACCCAGGAGACACTAACAGAGAGGCTATCACATTGGGCAGCTTGAGTTTGGTTCAATTTGAAGAAATCAAAAAAAAGAAGTGAGGCAGTGCTTTTGGCCCAACAGGAACAGAATAAGGAGAAGGAAGCAAGGAAAAAAGTGGAAGTAGACCTGGCAGCACTTATGAAGAGGATGCAAGATGTTGAAGAAGAAAAGGCTAGATAGAAGGCCTTTAGAGCTCAAGAGGAGAAAAGAATTGGGGAAATGGAGAAAGAAAGGAAAAATCTGATGGATTTGGTTCATAAACAGCAGACTATAATTGCTAAATGTGCTGAAAAGATTGAAAGATGGGAAGAAAGAGAAAAAGAAATAGAAAACATTACTGAAACTGAACTGGAAAAAATGGAAGAGGAAAAAAAATGCAGATAATGATGCCTATGCTGATCCTGTGGACTATGGAGCTAGTCAAGAATCAGTGGACTCCTTTGCCACTAGGCTGGGTCTGAATCCTGAAGATCAAAAGGAAGGAGAGGACACTGACAACAATGGAGAAGAGGGGGTGAGAAGATGCAATAGACTTATGGATAAACAAGATGTGAAGATTGAAGAACTGGCCAAACAAAGAGCAGCAAAGAAAAATAACTATGGTAAGATCTACAACCTTGATGAGGAGAATTCCTCTTTACTTTTCATGGCTGATAAAATTGGTATAGATTTAGGATGTACCATAGATATGATCAACCAAAACTTAGAGATTATTGAGAGAATGGAGCAAAGTATAAAGGATTTTTATTATGCTCATCTTAAACAAAAAGATGAACCCACAGTGCAAAAAGAGACATTGCTCATTGACACTGGGGACATCTCTGTTAAAGAGTTATGTTCTGATGAGGACCACTCTGATGCTGAGATAGAAATGGATTATTATTCTCACTTGAAAAACATTTTTACCAGTGGGAAGAAAAACGGTTTAGGATCACCTGGGATCACTAGTGTGAAACCAACTGTATTTATTGGGGGAAAGAGGGGCAGAAAAGGAAAGAAAAAATGATTTGGAATGTAAGGGGGATTGGGTCCCACAATAAGAAAAACTTTATTAGAGAATGTATCAGTGAGAAAAAAGTTGATTTCATTGGATTACAAGAGACCATAAAAAATGAGTTTACTAAAAATGAACTTCACAATCTATGTGGCGGGAGGAATTTTAGCTGGAATTGGATACAACCCAGGGGAAAATCAGGGGGTATCCTGGTGGGTGTAAATAATGATTCCTTTGATATTCTCAATGTGGAGAAGGGTGTTTATTGTATCAGGACATTACTACTAGATAAAAAGGCCAAATTTGAATGGAACCTTATAATTTTCTATGGTGATGCTCAAAATGTGGGTAAAGCTGCTTATATGGCAGAAATATCCAGAATTTATCATGATAATGCTGCTGTCCCTTGCCTCATGGGGGGGGGGGGGGGGACTTTAACATCATTAGGAAAAGTGATGATAAAAATAAACCTGGTGGCTGTGGCCACTAGAGTTTTATCTTCAATGCTATCATTGAATAGGCTAGTTTGAGAGAGCTGCCATTGAATGGTAGGAAATACACTTGGGCTAATAATCACCAAGACCCTACATATAAAAAGTTAGATAGAATCTTTATATGCCCAGATTGGGAAGATCACTATCCTCTGACTGAGGTATATGCTTTGGAAAGAGAGCTATCTGATCATACCCCCCCTAATCCTTGACACAAGGGAGAGAAAATTCACTCCACCCATATTTAGATTTGAAAACTCTTGGATGTTGAGGGAGAGATTTAAGGAATTTGTTAATAAAATATGGTTGGCCAAATACCATGGTGATACTATGGAACAATGGCAGACTAGGATGAGAATTTTTAGACAGAAAGTAAGGGGGTGGGTTATAAACTCTGATGCATGGTATAGAAAAGTCAAGAAGGAAATCCTGTTGAAACTGGATACTTTAGACAAGAATGCAGAAATCATGGGGCTTACTGCTCATGATAGAGAAGAACAAAAAGAACTTAGGTCCCAATTACATAGAATACTCAAACAAGAAGAGCTGAAGTGGCTTCAGAGATATAATGACAGGGAGATTAAAGATGGAGATTGTAATACCAAATATTATCATGCTAAGGTGAATGGTAGAAGGAGAAAGAAAAAAGTCCATTTTACTCCCCTGAACAAAGTGGGTGGTTCGCTTTACCCCCTGATCTATTTTTTGGTTCCTTCCAGACCCCAAACAAAACCAAACCGGACAAAACACCCCCCCGGCCGGTTTGTCTCCATTCGATGCTGATGTGGCACAGTCAACGGCGGTTTTGACCGGGGTGGGGCCTACTTGTCAGGTTGGACTGTTAAACGCTGCCGTTCCACGTTGCGTTCTCGATCAGAAATCCCTTTTCTTCTTCTCCCCCCTGTCGCCGTCGATGGCTTCCTCGGGGCAGCGCTGAACTCCGGGCATCAACGGTGGTCGGAGTGTTCGTGGCGGCGGCGGCGGCGGCGGTGCAACCCGTGAATCTTCCCCGACTTGTTCCTTCTCCCACGGCCGCTGTCCTCCCCCGTCCTCAAACCCTAGGTCGACGGCTCTGCCGATGCGGCGGCGGCGGCTGCGGTCTGTCTGATTTCGCGGCGGCGCAGACGAACTGAGGTGAGTCCCATCCCTCCCATCCCCTTCCCTTGGTGTACTTGCTCTGCTCTAGTTAGCTGATGTATGTAGGTTCTAATTGAAGATTGTTGAATGATGTTTTAATCTGTAGGTTAAGCAATGGATAATCTAGATTGGTTAGGCATTCGTTTCTTTTACAATGGCCAATTTGAGAAGTCAAACAAGCAATTGTCATATGTTGGTGGTAATATACAGCTCACATCTATTGAGAGGTACAATTTATCCTTAGCTACTGTCAGGGAGCAGTTAGCAGATATAAAGATGGCCTACCATGGTGAAGACCTAACAGAGAAGCACAGGCTGTACTGGTTGTTTCCTGGAAAAAATGTTAGAGATGGGCTGAGACGACTAGACACTGATAGAAGTGTGTTGTTCATGGATAGGTGTATTACAGATTGTGGGGTTGTGGATGTGTATGTGAATTATGAAGATGATGTTGATGAAGATGGACAGAACAGTTTGTCTGATATTGGAGAGAAAGAGGAAGAGGAAACTAATGCTGCAATTGAAGAAGAGAAGTCAGAAGAGAAGAGTGACAGTGATTGGGAAGATGAGCATGACAATTGCTCTGCTGAGGATGACCTGGAGCACAGTTCAGAGGAAGATGGGGATGAGCCTGACAAGACTGAGTATGTTGTACAAGATGAATTGGAACCTGAAACTGGAAATGTTCCTTCAGTAGATGTTGCACCAGATAAAATAAGTGATGAATGTGAAGATCTTGATTGGTGCCCTAAAGATGAAGACCGTTCAGGTGAAGATGATGAGGCAGAGGAGCTCAGAAAGCATGCTAAGGAAGTGCTCAGAAAGATCAGAATGAAGTTGCCACTTGATGAAGAGAAGGAAGTGAAAGAAAGTACAGCACAATTAATTCCTTTTGATGAAATGGATGAAGGAAATGACACTCCATACATGGATTCCATTGAGGAATACAGTTATGATGAGGATGAGCATGGAAATTCAGTTAGGATGAAATCAAGATTTCCAAGATTTGATAGCAAGGCTGCAATTCCAATATTCAGTTTGGGCATGTCATTTAGGGGAAGAAGTCAGTTGAAGAGGGCACTTGTGAAGTATGGCCTTGCTATGAAGAGGCATATTTCCTTTGTAAAAGATGAGGCTGGTAGGATTAGGGTAAAGTGTTCTTGGCCTAATTGTCCTTGGTTGATTTATGGTGCAAAGAGGAGCTCAAATGATTGGTTTCAAGTCATAACACTTGTTGGCAACCACATATGCCCACAGAGGAGAGACAACAGATTGGTTACTGCAACTAGAATTGCAGACAAGTATGAGAGAATTATGAAGGCAAATCCAGGATGGAAAGTGAAATCTATTAAGGCCACTGTCAGATTAGAGATGTTTGCAGATGTGCATGTTTCCAAGATAAAGAAAGCAAAAGCAATAGTCAAAAAGAGAGTTAGAGAAGCAATGCATGAAGAATATGCCAGGGTGTTTGATTATCAGCTAGAAATATTGAGGAGCAATCCAGGAAGCACTATGGCAGTTGTGCTTAATCCAAAAGAAACTGCACCAGTTTTTCAGAGATTGTATGTGTGCTTTCAGGCTTGCAAGAGAGGTTTCATAGAAGGGTGCAGGAAAGTAGTGGGTTTGGATGGTTGCTTCTTTAAGGGGGCTCAAAGTGGAGAGCTACTCTGTGCTCTTGGAAGAGATGCAAATGTGCAAATGTATCCCATTGCTTGGGCAGCAGTTGAGGTGGAAAATAAGGACTCCTGGTTCTGGTTTATGGCATTGTTAAATAAAGACTTGGAGATTTCAAATCAAGGTGAAGGCTGGGTGTTTATATCAGATCAGCAGAAAGGTCTAATCAATGCAATTTCAAAGGTTGTACCAAAAGCTGAACACAGAAATTGTGCTAGGCACATTTATGCTAACTGGAAGAAAAAACATAGGGACCAGAAATACCAGAAGAGATTTTGGGCTTGTGCAAAATCTTCTAACAGAGTTCAGTTCAATTTAAACAGGGCAAAGCTTGCTCAGCTCACACCAGAAGGAGCAAGAGACATGATGCAGTCTGGGCCAGAACATTGGTGTAGAGCATGGTTCAAAGAAGGATCATTCTGTGATTCAGTCGACAACAATATGTGTGAAAGTTTTAACAATTGGATAGTGGAATATAGAGGTCTTCCTATTATCAGTATGTTTGAAGCAATCAGAGCAAAGGTGACAGTAAGGATTCAAGTTAATAGAGCTATGCCTGCCAATTGGAATGGAACAATTTGTCCCAAAATCCTCAAAAAGGTGAACAAGTTGATACAACTTACTGAGAAGTGTGAGACAATATGGAATGAAAAAGATGGATATGAGGTGAAGTCAGGATAACATGGATTCAAAGTTGACTTGCAAGCAGGAACATGTTCTTGTAGATACTGGCAATTGTCAGGAATTCCATGTGTTCATGCTCTAGCAGCTTCACAGTGTGGCCCTGATGACATTGATTCACTTATTGCACCTTGCTACAGAATTGAGGCTTACAACTGGACATATGAACATGTCATGATGCCAATGGAGGGCATGCCCAGCTGGCCAATATCTGACAGACCTAGACCATTAGTTCCAAGCTATGTGCAAATGGCTGGGAGGCCCAGGACAGAGAGAATAAGAGGTGGAGATGAGCCTCCTAAGCATGCACACAAACTCTCCAAGATTGGAACTAAGATCAAGTGTAGTTTATGTGGAAATCCTAGGCACAACATGAGGAAATGCAATACTAACCCCAACAAGGGAAAGTACAAGAATAGGAAGAGGAAAAAAGAAACAAAAGTGTGTAATGATTTTTACATGAGTTTGATTTCTATATGTTTTGTACTTGAGAAATTTCAGCAATGTGAAACACCTAGCAATTGTTTCTTCTGTGTGTTATGTAGGAAAATCCTCCAAGGACATCTCAAAGAGTAGCAAATGAAACTGCTACAGCCCAGCAGGCATCTCAAACATCACAGCAAGCTACAGGAGGGAGAGCCCAGTCTTCACAGCAAGCTACAGGAGGGAGAGGCCAGTCTTCACAGCAAGCTACAGGAGGGACAACACAGCCTAGAAGGGGAAGGCCTCCAAAACAAGCAAACAGAACACCAGGTGCTTGTTCTAGTCAGAGAAGGAGATCTACAAGGGTTAGCATGTTTTATGAACTGAGGGGTTAACCAGGAAACTTTCTGTTGTTTAGAGCCTTCAAATTGTTAGTAGGTTGTTGGTGTTGTGCTAGTTTCATGAACTTGTGTTTGTTACTGTTAAGCTGCAAAATGTGTGTTAAGTTGCAAAATGCTACTGTTTACTATGTTCTCTTTTGAAAGAAATTTCCTTTTGATAGAAGCTTGGCAAAATAATGTTCTCTTTTGGCACAAACAAAGAAGCTCACAATTGTACCATTTCACAACACAACATAGTACCAGCACATTACACAAATATTTGGCACAAATTTACGACACAGCAAGCAGTACAGTTGCTTCACCACAACAACCAGCACACAGTAGAACTTAACACACAGTACAACACTACAGATTCTTAACACATAGTACAACAAACCAAGTGCCAAAGTGCCAAATAACAGGATACAAACTCAAACTCCTTCAGCACCGTCAGTGCCATCGATCTTGCCCAGCACAATCTTGAAGATATGCTTGCGAGTCAGGTCCTCGCCTTCTCCTGGCAGCCACTCATCAGGCAGTCCTTCAGCAAGCAGAGGACCATGATCGACAACCTCCTTCATGTGGCAAATGACATGATACAGTAAGCTGTTCTTCTTCCTCGGCGACGACGGTCCGTAGTCACCCAATTCAAATTGCATTGCTTTATACTCATCCATGGACTCGGGTGGCTTGTTTGTCAGCTTCGGCTCAGGTATCTCCACGGTCACCACCTTGCCAACAAAGAAAGGGTCACGAAGCCAAGCCATTACCTCGAGCTCGCGGCGGCTTGCCGGCGGCAGGATCTCGATCAGCTCGCCACCCAGCTGCTTGAGAACATCTTTCACGGGCGCCGTCGTCCAGGCCTGGTTAGGGAGGCCTTCGAAGCCGAGCTTGCTCTTGTACTCCAGAGCACCTGGCTGAGCACGAACCATTCTGCACCAACGCGAAAACTGAATCCAACGCCGGCAACACTTGATCTTCATTGATGAAAGGAGCACCTCAGAGCACTTCTCCTCCGTCGAGAAGGTCAGCCACAGGTCGTGTGGTGGGCACGCGACCTCGATGACCACCTCGGACGGCACCACCCCGCAACGCTGCTGCAAGGTCGCCAGCATGGCTGCCGGCGTCACTGTCTGCTCGCCATCTCCGACCGCAGTCGCCAGAAGCACGTACCGCCCGAAGCGCAGCTCCAGCGCATCCATGGCCGGAGTGCGCGAGATCAGGACATGGCTCGCCTCTCGACGGAGCTCCGGCTCTCCCCGCTACCACACCTCCTGCGGGAACCGCCGGTCCAGCAAGCTATGGCTCGCCTGGGCTACTGCGATGACCGGGGCCGCGCCTCCATCGCCGGCGGCGCTCACGACGTCCAGCGACATGGTGCTGGAGCTCACGCTGCCGCCGCCCATAGAGAATAGGGTTAGGGATTTGTACTGGGAAGAAAGGGGATTTCTGATCGAGAACGCAACGGGGAACGGCAGCGTTTAACAGTCCAACCTGACAAGTAGGCCCCACCCCGGTCAAAACCGCCGTTGACTGTGGCACATCAGCATCGAACGGAGACAAACCGGCCGGGGGGGTGTTTTGTCCGGTTTGGTTTTGTTTGGGGTCTAGAAGGAACCAAAAAATAGATCAGGGGGTAAAGCAAACCACCCACTTTGTTCAGGGGAGTAAAATGGACTTTTTTCAAGGAGAAAAAACAGAAATACTATCTTTAGAACAAGAAGAAGGGGTGATTGAAGTTGAGGATAACCTCATCAAATATATCACTGATTTCTACAAAAAGTTATTTGGGCAACCAGATATATCCACCATTAACCTCAATTTTTTTTGGGGGGGGGGGCGCACAGGGGATTACTAGGGAGCAGTCTGAAATGCCGACTAAACCCTTTACAATGGAAGAACTCCACTCTGTGGTTTTTGGGATGGAAAAAAACAAAAGCCCTGGCCCAGATAGACTCCCCATTGATTTCTATCAACATTTCTGGGATATAGTCAAGTGGGACCTCATGAAACTTCTAAGTGAATTCCAGGCTGGGAAATTAGACATAACAAGATTAAACTATGGAATCATCACCTTGGTACCGAAAACTGATGATGCCAAACAAATACAAAAATTCAGACCAATTTGTTTGCTAAATGTCAGCTTCAAAATCATTACTAAGGTATTGATGAATAGGCTTAGTGCTATAATTAAACCCATCATTTTACCAACACAGACTGCCTTTATAAAAGGGAGATATATAATGGAAGGGATTGTAGTACTGCATGAAGCCCTCAACACTATCCATCATAGAAAACAAAGTGCTGTGCTATTCAAAGTGGACTTTGAAAAAGTGTATGACAAAATTAAATGGCCTTTTGTGTACAGAATGCTGAAAATGGAAAATTTCCCAGATAAATGGTGTGATATGGTCTGCACACCATGGTAGGGGGGCAGGTTGGTATTAAAGTCAATGATAGAATTGGCCCATACTTTAAAACACACAAGGGGTTGAGACAAGGGGATGCTATGTCCCCCCTACTGTTTGACATAGCTGCTGATGCTCTGGCAATTATCTTAGATAAAGCAAAATAGGCTGGCTATGTCAAAGGAGTCTTGACTGAGCTAGGAGATGATGGGGTGAATATGCTGCAATATGCAGATGACACTATCTTCTTACTTAAAAATGATGAGGAGAGTGCAAGAAATCTAAAATTTATACTTACTGCCTTTGAGCAGATGTCTTTCCTGACCATTAACTTCCATAAAAGTGAGGTTTTCCTTTTTGGAGAGGCAATCAAAAAGAGTGACATTTATCAGGAAATCTTTACTTGCAAGAAGGGGGAGGTCCCTTTCAAATACTTGGGACTCCCTGTGACTAATGTTAGGCTGGGAATAAGTTTTGGAAAGGTGTCACAAAGAAAATAGAGAAAAGATGTGCATGCTGGCAGGGGAGGTTGTTGAATATGGCAGGGAGAGTCACTCTTGTACAAGCATGTTTGACAAACATGCCAATGTACATGATGTCCTTTTATCCCCTGCCAGTGGGAATAAGAAAGAAAGCTGATTTTTTTAGAGCCAGACTAGTATGGCAGGAAGATGAAGATAAAAAGAAATACCATTTAGTAAATTGGAAAACTTGTTGTTTACCCAAAGAGTTGGGGGGTTTAGGAATCTTAAACCTAGAGCTAATGAATAAAGCTCTATTGGCTAAATGGTTGTGGAAATTAGAAACAGAAGATGGAATGTGGATCAGAATTCTTCTTAATAAATATGTGAAAGGAAAATGCATTTCTGGGATAAAGAGGAAAGCTGGAGATTCTCAATTCTGGGGGAGCCTCATGCAAATTAAGGAGATATACTTTAAAAATTTGAAGAAGAAATTGGGGGATGGAAAAAACACCCGTTTTTGGGAAGATTGGTGGGTGGGCTCCAAACCTCTAAAAGAAGCCTATCCAAGTATATATTTTATCAGTCTTAACCATAACATATCTGTGGCTGAAGCCATTGATATGGGGTGGTCTGGATTCAAATTCAGAAGAAGTTTCACTGGTGATAAACAGAACTTGTGGGATAGTTTGAAAGACAGATGTGAGAAGCTTAAGATGTATGAAGGCAAAGATCGACCACAATGGATGCTAATAGCTGACAGACAATTCTCTGTTAGATCACTTTACCAGTCCTTGGTCAAAATTGATGTGGGATTTCCACATAAATATCTCTGGAAAATAAAAATTCCAGCAAAAATCAAAATGTTTTTATGGCTAATTGCCAGAAAAAGTGTGATGACTAAAGATAATCTTATCAAAAGGGGATGGAAAGGAAAACAAGGGTGTGTGTTCTGTGGTCAGGATGAAACCATTGATCACTTGTTTTTTACTTGCTCAGCTGCTAAACTTTTGTAGAGCTTGATTAAATGCTCCTTCAATTTAAGAACCTCTCCTAAGGGAGTTGATGACTGCCTGGAAACTTGGGTAAAAAGCTTTGTTGATAGAGAAAAAAGACTAGTGCTAGTTGGGATTTCTGCTATCATGTGGGCAATCTGGAAATGCAGAAATGATATTACTTTTCGAGATAGAAAAATTAATGATCCTATGACACTGATCAAACTAACTTGCAACTGGCTTGTGGATTGGGCTGTTTTGCAGAAAAAAAAACCCAGAACAAAACCTACTGATGCTGGGGGCAAGACTAATCGAGCGAGTAGCAAATGAGGTCTACAAGGCATCACGGGGATGGAGAGCTGGGGTGCTGCAGCTGAACTAGGCCTTCTTCGTCTACCTTTAGTTCTTATTGTTTCTGCTGAGGCTGCGACCTCTTGAGCTTTTGGCTGCATGTGGCTCTTATGTTAAAGAACTGTGTCTGTTATCTGGTCATTTTTGCGAACTGCACTACCGGAATCGACCCCTATGCCGACGGCCCCCATCGGCATAGGGCCGTCGGCAACATATGCGTCGGCGTACCCCCGTAGGCCGTCGGCATAGAAAGGCCGTCGGCATAGATGATATCCCGACGGCGTTCGTACATCTATGCCGTGTAACACCCCCGTGTAATAAGCTCTGTGACACTCTGTTAATCTTGCCAAGTCATGATCATTTGCAGTGCCAAGTCATATGGGTTAATGATCCAATTCAAATTCACATCTGCAAATCAACTCAAATTCAAAAGTGAAATATGAAGTTGATCAAACACTGCTGGAAAAATGTTCATTAAATGGCAAATAATCCAGGAACATTTCTAAAATCAACATCAAAATAATTGGAGTTGGACAAGTGACCCAAACAAGATGAAACATCACCCAAAACAGCAATATTAATTCAATAAAAATCATTACAAATTCAAATGGCTTCCAAATCTGTCCAAACCACTTTTTGGTGAGAGCTAATATTGCGTTGCAATATTTGGGACAACTCTCACATTTTGCAAAAGTGTAGAAATGCCCTAACTATTTCAAAACAGAAAAGATTAAAAGAAAAATAGAAAACAGAAACAGAAAAATAAAAACGAGGCACTGTGCACTGGGCCTTAGTGCACAGTGCCCCGAACCCCAGCCCACCAGGCCCATGTCGTCGTCTCTCTCCTGTGCGTGTCGCCGTCGCAGTGGGCGCGAGCGCGCGCGCCGGTCGCGCGCCGACACGCCGACGCCGCCGACGCTCGGAGCCGACGAGGGGATAAGGTCGACGCCCCTCCATTCCTCCCTGGCCTCTCCGTCATTTTCCCCCTTCACCTCTCGCTCGCTCCGCCTCTCTCCCCTTCCCAAATCCGGCCACCGAGCACCGTCGCCGCCGCGTTCCCGTCGTTGCCGCGGCCACCGTCGTCGAACCGACCCGCCGCGATGCCGTAGAGCCTCTCCCCGTCCTCTGGTGGCCGCAGCTGGAGCTCGGAGGCACCGCATCGCCCGCATCAACACCGTCTTCTTCCTCTGCCC
This sequence comes from Thinopyrum elongatum, assembly GCA_011799875.1. Lineage (NCBI taxonomy): Eukaryota > Viridiplantae > Streptophyta > Magnoliopsida > Poales > Poaceae > Thinopyrum > Thinopyrum elongatum. Next base: position 59,698,044 of record CM022297.1, read on the forward strand.
CGACGCGCTCGCCGTCGTCACCAGCGAACTCCGGCAGCTACTAAGCCTAACGAGGGCTTTTCTTAGCCGCGCGGTGAGCCACTCTACCTCCCCCGTCTCTCTGTTTGGCCTCGCACGCTCCCTAGCCTTAGTCCCACCGGCGCCCGAACGCGCCTCCGCATGAGCTCGTCGCCGGCGCCCTTCCGATGACCAAATGGTCACCGGGCCGAGCCCTTTGCGCTCAGCGCATCGAGTAGGTTCTCGTTAGCCCCGCCATTTGCTCACTTGCGCGCTGCTGCCCCGATCCCATCTTCGTCCGAACTACGGCGACCGCTGCGCTCATCGTCGTCGTTGCTACAGAGCCCCTCCGGCGAAACCACTGCCACAGTTCGATGCGGAGCGCTCCGGCCGTTCGAACGCGACCGATTCCGTCCGTTTTGGTGGACTGTGGGCGGAACCCGACGCCGGCCCGTGTCCTCCGCCGCATCTGGAGGTCACCGGCGTCGAGCCGCCGGTCGCCGCCAGCGTGGCTGGCGTCGGGTCCACTCTGGGACGCTGACCAGTGGGCCCCCTGGCCATTTTGACCACGTTGACCACGGTCAACCGTGGTTACTGTTCATCCCCTCTCACTGACATGTGGGCCCCCGCGGCTAATTAACCTAATTAAACATTTAATTAAATAAAAACAGAATAGTTATACTAATGTCTCACTGACAGATGGGGCCCACACCCCTAATTAACCCTGGTAATTAGTTTAATCCACTGTTAAAGTCACAGAGGCTGACATGTGGGTCCCACTAGACCCACATGTCAGGTTTGACTGGTCAGCCGTCCCGTTGACTTGCTGATGTCAGCATGTCATCATGCTGACGTCATAATTCATTTTCTGTTAAATAAATAAATTCCAGAAATTCAAATAATCTTTGAAAATTAATAACTTTTAAACCGTAGCTCGGATCGAAAAAGTTAAAACATGAAAGTTGCCCAGAACGACGAGACGAGTCTGATCGTGCAGTCTGTTTCTTCATCGGAACCCCCTACGTAGAAGAACTCGTAACTCCGGACCCGTATCCGGTAGATGAATAGTGCACACACTTCGGTAAATAAATCCCAGAATAATTCTAAAAATAACTAAAATGACTTAGATGCATAATTAGGCAACCCTGCACTGCATCATAGCATCACACGCACCCTATTGCAATTGTTTGCATTATGTTTACCTGTTTCTTCCCCCTCTTCTCTCTCGGTAGACCCCGACGTTGACGTAGCTCCCGAGGCAGACGTAGCTCAGGAGTACGACTACGTCCCCGATGACACCACAGGCGACCTTGCCCTTGCCCCCGAGCAAACAGGCAAGCACCCCCATTTTGAACATGCCAATATCGCCTACTCTCTTCTCTCTTATGCTTGCATTAGAACTGCTACTACTACTGTTTTCCTATATCTGCTGCATAGCCTGATTATTGTAACCTGCCTTGCTACCTTACTGGTTATCCTAGACTGCTTAGTATAGGCTGGGTAGAGACACAACAGAGACCGCCCACTTGATCCCGACTGCCCTGCTGGATATCAGAAGACCCAATCATCGGGATTGAAGACCAGACCCTGGCACCGCACATCACTTCCCCTTAGTTGCCGACACTGCTGGGTTACCGTCGAGTGCCGAGGGTGATACCTCGTCAGCACTTCTGATGTTAACCTTGTAGGTTAGTTACTCGGTCGTGGTAAGCGAGGGTGATTCCTCCTACACCACCCCCGATAACGACATCGTCGCGCAACTCCTCAAGTGTGGACCTCGAGGGTGATTCCTCCTTCGTTCACCTTGACTTTAACATCAGGTGGGAATTCCATCAAGGGTGATTCCTCAGGGTTCCCTCTTGGTGTTGGACACACGGATACCATTGATACTGTGACTTGCACTAAACCATGATGCTAAAGACGGGTCGGCCCTGAGGGGTACCCGCGCGAGCTTAATGCGAAGTGATGTGGAGTCGGGTTGACCTGGATGGTGCCCGCGAGATAACTACGAGGCGTGACCGGGCATTCTTAGCCCTTGCCGCAAGTCCTCGAGACGGGGCGACGGGGTCACATCGATCGTGAGTCTCTGCTCGTTTCCGCGCGCTCCTAAACCACTTTACGGTTTGGATATTTGATCCGAGGGGCCTCTGGCCCGATAGCACTAACCATCACGTGGGCATAGTATGGGCGTTCTGCGTCGTATACATCAGCCAAAGCTCTATTGACATCAGCGAGGAGCGGCCCGTTTTGGATTGGACTGAGAACGCAACGGTGCTTGTATTAAGGGGTTGCTAGGTCTGCTTCCAAAACGTCCGCGCAACGTGCAGGGTTCCCGGGGCGAAGGCCCAAGACCCCCGGGGGCATAGGTTAGTCCGGCGTGCTGACCTCTCTTTAGAGCCTAGGTCGGGTTGCGGCGTGTTGCTTAGCCGAGGCCGGGCATGACCCAGAAAAGTGTGTCCGGCCGGAGTTAAGCGAGCGTGGTGGGTAACTTGGTGCACCCCTGCAGGGAAGAAACTTCTATCGATAGCCTGTCCTATGGTAACGGACACTCGGAGTTGTATCCCGATCGGTACAACTAGAACATGTGATGAGAACTGGATAGTACGGCTCTGGGATTGCTTTCTCGCTGGGAGTCGAGAAAGGATCTCAGGTCGAGGTTGATGATACTACTACTACTTTACTTTATGTTCATCCGATCTCTTCTATTGCTGCAAGACTGACGAAGATTGTTGAAGATGCTAGTCTTCGATAGGACTAGGCTTTCCCCCTCTATTCTGGCATTTCTGCAGCCCAGTCCACATATATACAACCATTCCTTTGAAAATGATGCATATGTAGTGTAGATCTTTGCTTGCTTAGTAGTTCGGATGAGTACTCACGTTTGCTTTATTTTCTTTTTCCCCCATATCCAATTGATGCCACCAGACGACGGAGCCCCTGAGCCAGACACCCCAGCCGACGACCAGTACTACTACCCGCCTGGCGAGTACTACTACTACTACGAGGAGCCGTTCGACGACCAGGAGTAGGATCGGAGGGTCCAGGGCAGGAGGCCTACGCCTTTCGATCGTAGTATTTTATTTTACCCTGCCTCTGTGAAGGTTTATCTCTCTCTCTTTGTAATATATCTGTACTCAGATATCTGACGCTTCCGCTGACACTTGTATGCCATCGAGCTATGTATTCGAGCCCTCGAGGCCCTGGCTTGTAATATAAAGCTTGTATGACTTTATTTATGTTTTAGAGTTGTGTTGTGATATCTTCAAGTGAGTCCTTAGGCTTGATCATGCGCATTTGCGTGTATGGTTAGTGCATGATTAAGCCGGGGTCGTCACAGGTTGGTATTAGAGCCAACTGCCTCTAGGAATCCCCCTTTCCAATTCCTTGGCCGAAGTTGAGTCTAGTGGTCGAAAACTGTTTTACTAACTTGGCTGTGTGGCTTCGCCAACTAGGTGGTATTAGGATCTTTTATTCCTCGTATTTACTCTAGGATTCTTATCTCTCATCTATTCGGGTTTAATAAAATTTACTAACACCGACATTTAGGATCTCGTTAATTCTATCCACCCGGAGAGCTGGATTCAGTGCGATTTCCCTGACGTTGATCTGATTAGTCTGATAATCATTTTCCTTTCCATTGTTTAGTTTAACCTTTCCTTCTTAGATCGGTTATATTTCTCATTGTCTTATGACAACCCTGAACCTCTCTGTTTCAGATGGATCGACTGTTTCCACCGCGGCCTACGACCCAGCTTGTGCTTCGCACTTGGGCTCGTGATGCCCCTGGATTTCCAGCTGTTCTGATCGCCCTCCTGAGTAGACTGGGTTACCGCTGGTATCCCGAGTACATGGTCTATGAGGTTTACCGCGAGTTCAATCAGGAACAGTACTATGCTGAAGTTCGGATCTATGATCAGCAGAACAACTCATACACTGAGCTACACCTTTTTCACGGAATAGGCATGACGATTGAGATGGCAGTACATGATGCCGCCTACTCTGCTGTCGCACGTCTCCGAGGAGAGCACAATGCTAGCTTGGATGACTCTGTGTTTCCGTACATTCCGTATGCACCTGTTGGAGATGCTACTGGATTTTACACAGCTATTTGTGCCCCGTATGAGTCTCGACGCTACGACCCGCAGATTCTGATTCAGTGCACTCAGGCTCTGGATCGCACTGTTCGGGCTCTTGCCGTCGAGTTGTTCGCCACTCGAGCATGCTACTACGAGGCTATGACACAGTTGCTACCAGCTGTTCGTGCAGGGATACATCCGGAGTATATTCTTTACCCACGCAGGACCGAGATGCCGCCAGGTATTGATTGGCCTGCAGTGGGAGGTCACACGCCTGCACGTGGACCTCTTCTTACAGTTCGAGACCGGGTTCTGCATCAGAGTGCACATGGAGCACAGGATCCTGCCGCGACGAACATTCGTCGACCACACTTGCAGTTACCCCGTTTCAGTGGTTTTCTCCGACGCTGATGTAGCCTTTGCTATGTCACATTGTGTACTTCCTTACCGCGTGCCTGCGTGCTGCCTAGTGTGTCTAGCTTTTCAATTTGCGCCGTTATGCTGCCCGATTGTAACCGACTGTGTATGGATCTGTATGTCTTAATGACTACTTTTAGCATCTATTGCACTCTTTCAATAATGTCGAGTTACATCATGTTTATTGTTAAACACTTGCATAAGCTATTGCTGAAATACCCCTGTTGAAATAGCAGGATGGCTGACAACAACCCACCACCGCCGCCACCACCTGATTACATGGCAGCGATGATGCAACAATTTGAACTCAACCGCCAGTTTATGACGGGGATTATGCAGCAATTCCCTCGCCCTGATGCTAATCAGCAGCCACCATCCATTACCTTGCCAGAGTTCATGAGGCTCAGTCCATCGTTTTTCCGCAACACAGTCAACCCACTAGATGCAGATGACTGGCTGTGTGACATCTCTCATGAGATGGAGTCTGCTGGTGTTTCCCAAGTTAACTATGTCACTTTTGCGACTTATCTTCTGAAGGGTCCCGCAGCCCAATGGTGGGCCACTCACCGACAAACTCTGCCGCCTGGTACTGTCGTCACTTGGGCAGAGTTCAAGATTGCTTTCCGTGCCCGCTACATTCCTCTAGCTGTCATAGCTAGGAAGAAGGCCGAGTTCCGTAGCCTTGTTCAAGGAAACAAGACTGTGGAAGTCTATCAGCGCGAGTTTCTAGACTTATCTCGCTACGCTGAAGAGGACATTCCTACGGATGAACGCAGACAGGAGAAGTTTCGTGAAGAACTGCACCATGACATTCAGTTAGCCCTTCTTGTTCAAGATTACCCTGATTTCGCCACCTTGGTGAATAAGGCCATCATGGTTGAAACTGGACTGAAGAAACATAAAGAAGCGTCCAGACGCACCCGAGAAACGGGCTCATCTTCGGGCTCGTCTTCCCAGAAGCAACGCATCTGGTTTCCCCAAGGCATGTTCCATTCAGCAGCTCCTGCAAACAGGCCCTCTTATGCTGCACCACGCCTGCCATCTCCACCACCGAGACAGCCTCTGCCAGCTCTAGCACCTCGAGCTCCAGCACCCCGTCCTGACAGCGGACTATGCTTCAAGTGTGGCAAGCCAGGTCACTGTGCTAGAGACTGTTCTCAGAATCAGAATCAACTGGCTCTTCCATCAACTGGCCATGGTATTGGCCGTGGTATTCCTCAACAGCGCAACTATAATGCCAGACCTTCTTATGGTCGTGGGCAGAGCTACCACGTCAACATGTCTAAAGCTCCAGTTCAACCAGATACTGTGATGGGTACACTTCTCGTAAATTCAGTACCAGCATCTGTTTTATTTGATTCAGGAGCATCACATTCATTCATGTCGGAAGACTTTGCATTCATGCATGGCTTTAAGTGCGACAACCTGCATCATCCATTAGGAGTTGATACTCCCGTGGGTAGATGCCGAGCCTCCCTGTTCAGCCCCGAAGTTACTATTGAAATTGAGGGGTTGAAGTTTCAGGCACTCCCAATTATCTTGAGCTCTTCCAAGATTGATCTTATCTTGGGAATGGATTGGTTGAAGGCCCATTATGCCTCGATCAATTGCGCCACTAAAGTTGTACACCTTCTACATCCATCGAACGAGATAGTGAATTATCAAGCTCACCTCATCCAGAACTCCGAGGCTCAGATCTATGCCTTGAACGCGTTGAACGCTTCTCCACTTGAGGGGATCGAGAACATCCCAGTTGTCTGTGACTTCCCGGATGTTTTTTCAGAAGAACTTCCAAGAATACCCCCTGCTAGAGCTATCGAGTTCGTCATCGACTTGAAGCCTGGCACCACTCCTATTGCGAAGCGTCCCTACAAGATGCCTCCGCACCACCTCATCGAGCTTAAGGAAGAAATTGATAAATCCTTAAGGAAGGGCTTCATTCGCCCTAGTTCCTCTGCCTGGGGAGCACCGTCTCTTTTCGTCAAGAAGAAAGATGGAACGAATAGGTTGGTCCAAGATTATCGTCCTATCAACCAGGCAACCATTCAGAATAAATATCCACTTCCCCGGATCAACGATTTATATGACCAACTCGCTGGATCTTCGGTGTTTTCTAAACTCGACTTGAGGTTGGGTTATCACCAGATCCGTGTCCGCAAGAGGATATTCCGAAGACTGCATTCGTTACTCGTTATGGCTCATACGAGTACACCGTCATGTCGTTTGGCTTAACAAACGCTCCAGCTACCTTCTCCCGCTTAATGAATTACATATTCATGGATTACCTCGACAAATTCGTCGTGGTATATCTGGATGATATTCTGGTTTATTCGAAGAACAAAGAAGAACATGCTGAGCACCTTCGCCTTGTTCTGGAGAGACTTCGAGAGCACCAATTATATGCCAAGTACTCTAAGTGCGAATTCTGGCTTTCTGAGGTAACCTACCTTGGACATGTCATCTCCAAGGATGGTATCGCAGTTAACCCGGAGCGAGTTCAGGCTATTATTGACTGGACCCCTTCGAAGAATGTCAAGCAAGTCAGAAGTTTTCTCGGGCTTGCAAGTTATTGTCGACGATTCATCGAAAATTTCTCCAAGATTGCCAAGCCCCTGACTAATCTGCTCCACAAAGGCGTTAAGTTTGAGTGGACAGACAAATGTCAGGAAAGCTTCTAGACCCTTAAAGACAAGCTGACATCTGCTCCAGTCCTTGCTCCTCCAGACTCTCGCAAAGATTTTGTGATCTTCTGCGACGCCTCTCGCCAAGGACTAGGTTGCGTCCTAATGCAAGAGCGAAGAGTAATTGCTTATGCTTCGCGACAACTGCGTCCACATGAAGAAAATTACCCAGTGCATGACCTCGAACTTACTGCTGTCATTTATGCTTTGAAGCAGTGGCGACATTACCTCCTTGGTAATCGGTGTGAGATTTACACCGATCATCAGAGCTTGAAGTACTTATTCACTCAACCGGAACTTAATCTTCATCAGCAGCGTTGGTTGGAAACAATCACCGATTATGACTGTGGTATTTCCTACACTCCTGGCAAAGCTAATGTGATGGCTGATGCCTTGAGCCGCAAGTCATATTGTAGTAACCTCATGGTAAAGCAAGCTCAACCCTAGCTGTATGAAGAATTGCGCAAGCTGAATCTCTGCATCGTCCCGCAAGGTTCTTTTAATAACCTTGTGATACAACCAGATCTTGAGAAAGCTGTCAAAATTGCGCAAACTAAAGATGCCGAAATTGGTCTAATGAAGAAAGAACTTCACCTTCAAAAGTACAGGGATTTCTCGATTGCTGAAGATGGAACCTTGTACTTCCGAGACCGCATTGTAGTACCTCGCTTCGAGCTGATGACTGACAAAGTCATGAAGGAGGCCCATGATACACCGCTATCTATCCATCCGGGTAGTACCAAGATGTATCGAGATCTTCGTTAAAGGTATTGGTGGTCTAGAATGAAGCAAGATATTGCTCGTTATGTTGCCGAGTGTGACGTTTGTCGTCGCGTCAAGGCAGAACATCAGAAACCTGCTGGAATTCTGCAACCGCTCCCTATTCCTCTGTGGAAGTGGGATAAAGTGCAAATGGATTTCATTACTAGTCTTCCCAAGTCTCAGAAGGGTCACGATGCTATTCTTGTCATCGTCGACCAACTCTCCAAGGTTGCACACTTTCTGCCAGTTAAGGAGACTATTACTGCTAGTCAGTTAGCAGAGCTATATATCTCCAGAATTGTTTCACTCCATGGTATTCCCAAGGAAATCAGTTCAGACCGTGGCAGCATTTTCACTGGCCATTTCTGGGAAAGTTTCCAGAAAGCAATGGGAACTCATATTACCTGGAGTTCAGCCTATCATCCACAATCCCAAGGTCAAGTTCAGTGCGTTAATCAAGTGCTTGAAGATATGCTTCGAGCTTGTGTTATATCCTTCGGTAAGAAATGGGAGGAATCTCTCCCGTATGCCGAGTTCTCTTATAACAACAGCTATCAAGCCAGCTTGAAAATGGCCCCCTTTGAGGTTCTTTATGGTCGTAAATGTCGAACCCCGCTGAATTGGTCAGAAACTGGGGAACGACCTCTTGTTGGACCGGACATTATTCAGCATGCCGAAGAACAAGTCAGAATTGTCCGGGAGAATCTCAAAGCAGCTCAAGACCGTCAGAAGAGTAATTATGACCGCAAGCGATGGGGTGTGATCTATCAACCTGGTGATCAAGCATATCTTCGTGTCACTCCAATGAAGGGCACCCGTCGTTTCGGAATCAAGGGCAAGCTAGCTCCTCGCTATATTGGTCCTTTCCGCATCGTGGCTAGACGTGGACAGGTGGCATATAAATTGGAGTTGCCACCGCAATTCTCCCATATTCATGATGTCTTCCACGTGTTGCAACATCGAAAGTGCTTCAAGGAATCTCCGCACCGTGCAGTGGATCATGAGATGCTTGAGCTGCAAGATGATCTTTCCTATAAGGAGCATCCGATCCGCATCCTCGACGAATCTGAACGTCGAACTCGTCAGAAGACGACCAAGTTCCTAAAAGTGCAGTGGTCGAATCACACTGAAGATGAAGCCACTTGGGAACGCGAGGATCATCTTCGGGAAGAATATCCCGGACTCTTTCCTTCTACCTCCTAAATTCTCGGGCAAGAATTTCTTTTAGAGGAGGAGAACTTGTAACACCCCCTTGTAATAAGCTCTGTGACACTCTGTTAATCTTGCCAAGTCATGATCATTTGCAGTGCCAAGTCATATGGGTTAATGATCCAATTCAAATTCACATCTGCAAATCAACTCAAATTCAAAAGTGAAATATGAAGTTGATCAAACACTGCTTGAAAAATGTTCATTAAATGGCAAATAATCCAGGAACATTTCTAAAATCAACATCAAAGTAATTGGAGTTGGACAAGTGACCCAAACAAGATGAAACAGCACCCAAAACAGCAATATTAATTCAATAAAAATCATTACAAATTCAAATGGCTTCCAAATCTGTCCAAACCACTTTTTGGTGAGAGCTAATATTGCATTGCAATATTTGGGACAACTCTCACATTTTGCAAAAGTGTAGAAATGCCCTAACTATTTCAAAATAGAAAAGATTAAAAGAAAAATAGAAAACAGAAACAGAAAAATAAAAACGAGGCACTGTGCACTGGGCCTTAGTGCACAGTGCCCCGAACCCCAGCCCACCAGGCCCATGTCGTCGTCTCTCTCCTGTGCGTGTCGCCATCGCAGTGGGCGCGAGCGCGCGCGCCGACACGCCGACGCCACCGACGCCCGGAGCCGACGAGGGGATAAGGTCGACGCCCCTCCACTCCTCCCTGGCCTCTCCGTCATTTTCCCCCTTCACCTCTCGCTCGCTCCACCTCTCTCCCCTTCCCAGATCCGGCCACCGAGCGCCGTCGCCGCCGCGTTCCCGTCGTTGTCGTGGCCACCGCCGTCGAACCGACCCGCCGCGATGCCGTAGAGCCTCTCCGTCGTCCTCCCCGTCCTCTGGTGGCCGCAGCTGGAGCTCGGAGGCACCGCATCGCCCGCATCAACGCCGTCTTCTTCCTCTGCCCCGACGCGCTCGCCGTCGTCACCAGCGAACTCCGGCAGCTACTAAGCCTAACGAGGGCTTTTCTTAGCCGCGCGGTGAGCCACTCTACCTCCCCCGTCTCTCTGTTTGGCCTCGCACGCTCCCTAGCCTTAGTCCCACAGGCGCCCGAACGCGCCTCCGCATGAGCTCGTCGCCGGCGCCCTTCCGATGACCAAATGGTCACCGGGTCGAGCCCTTTGCGCTCAGCGCATCGAGTAGGTTCTCGTTAGCCCCGCCATTTGCTCACTTGCGCGCTGCTGCCCCGATCCCATCTTCGTCCGAACTCCCGCGACCGCCGCGCTCGTCGTCGCCGTTGCTACAGAGCCCCTCCGGTGAAGCCACTGCCACAGTTCGATGCGGAGCGCTCCGGCCGTTCGAACGCGACCGATTCCGTCCGTTTTGGTGGACTGTGGGCGGAACCCGACGCCGGCCCATGTCCTCCGCCGCGTCTGGAGGTCACCGGCGTCGGGCCGCCAGTCGCTGCCAGCGTGGCTGGCGTGGGGTCCACTCTGGGACGCTGACCAGTGGGCCCCCTGGCCATTTTGACCACGTTGACCACGGTCAACCGTGGTTACTGTTCATCCCCTCTCACTGACATGTGGGCCCTCACGGCTAATTAACCTAATTAAACATTTAATTAAAAAAAACAGAATAGTTATACTAATGTCTCACTGACAGGTGGGGCCCACACCCCTAATTAACCCTGGTAATTAGTTTAATCCACTGTTAAAGTCACAGAGGCTGACATGTGGGTCCCACTGGACCCACATGTCAGGTTTGACTGGTCAGCCGTCCTGTTGACTTGCTGATGTCAGCATGTCATCATGCTGACATCATAATTCATTTTCTGTTAAATAAATAAATTCCAGAAATTCAAATAATCTTTGAAAATTAATAACTTTTAAACCGTAGCTTGGATCGAAAAAGTTAAAACATGAAAGTTGCTCAAAACGACGAGACGAGTCTGATCGTGCCGTCTGTTTCTTCATCGGAACCCCCTACGTAGAAGAACTCGTAACTCCGGACCCGTATCTGGCAGATGAATAGTGCACACACTTCGGTAAATAAATCCCAGAATAATTCTAAAAATAACTAAAATGACTTAGATGCATAATTAGGCAACCCTGCACTGCATCATAGCATCACACGCACCCTATTGCAATTGTTTGCATTATGTTTACCTGTTTCTTCCCCCTCTTCTCTCTCGGTAGACCCCGACGTTGACGTAGCTCCCGAGGCAGACGCAGCTCAGGAGTACGACTACGTCCCTGACGACACCACAGGCGACCTTGCCCTTGCCCCCGAGCAAACAGGCAAGCACCCCCATTTTAAACATGCCAATATCGCCTACTCTCTTCTCTCTTATGCTTGCATTAGAACTGCTACTGCTACTGTTTTCCTATATCTGCTGCATAGCCTGATTATTGTAACCTGCCTTGCTACCTTACTAGTTATCCTAGACTGCTTAGTATAGGCTGGGTAGAGACACGACAGAGACCCCCCACTTGATCCCGACTGCCCTGCTGGATATCAGAAGACCCGATCATCGGGATTGAAGACCAGACCCTGGCACCGCACATCACTTCCCCTTAGTTGCCGACACTGCTGGGTTATCGTCGAGTGCCGAGGGCGATACCTCGTCAGCACTTCTGATGTTAACCTTGTAGGTTAGTTACTCAGTCGTGGTAAGCGAGGGTGATTCCTCCTACACCACCCCCGATAACGACATCGTCGCACAACTCCTCAAGTGTGGACCTCGAGGGTGATTCCTCCTTCGTTCACCTTGACTTTAACATCAGGTGGGAATTCCATCGAGGGTGATTCCTCAGGGTTCCCTCTTGGTGTTGGACACACGGATACCATTGATACTATGACTTGCACTAAACCATGATGCTAAAGATGGGTCGGCCTTGAGGGGTACCCGCGCGAGCTTAATGCGAAGTGATGTGGAGTCGGGTTGACCTGGATGGTGCCCGCGAGATAACTACGAGGCGTGGCCGGGCATTCTTAGCCCTTGCCATAAGTCCTCGAGACGGGGCGACCGGGTCACATCGATCGTGAGTCTTTGTTTTTTTCCGCGCGCTCCTAAACCACTTTACGGTTTGGATATTTGATCCGAGGGACCTCTGGCCCGATAGCACTAACCATCATGTGGGCATAGTATGGGCGTTCTGCGTCGTATACATCAGCCAAAGCTCTATTGACGTCAGCGTGGAGCGGCCCGTTTTGGATTGGACTGGGAACGCAACTGCGCTTGTATTAAGGGGTTGCTAGGTCTGCTTCCAAAACGTCCTCGCAACATGCAGGGTTCCCGGGGCGAAGGCCCAAGACCCCCGGGGGCATAGGTTAGTCCAGCGTGCTGACCTCTCTTTAGAGCCTAGGTCGGGTTGCGGCGTGTTGCTTAGCCGAGGCCGGGCATGACCCAGAAAAGTGTGTCCGGCCGTAGTTAAGCGAGCATGGTGGGTAACTTGGTGCACCCCTGCAGGGAAGAAACTTCTATCGATAGCCTATCGGACTAGGCTTTCCCCCTCTATTCTGGCATTTCTGCAGCCCAGTCCACATATATACAGCCATTCCTTTGAAAATGATGCATATGTAGTGTAGATCCTTGCTTGCTGAGTACTTCGGATGAGTACTCATGTTTGCTTTATTTTCTTTTCCCCCCATATCCAATTGATGCCACCAGACGACGGAGCCCCTGAACCAGATGCCCCAGCCGACGACCAGTACTACTACCCGCCTGGCGAGTACTACTACTACGAGGAGCCGTTCGACGACCAGGAGTAGGATCGGAGGGTCCAGGGCAGGAGGCCTACGCCTTTCGATCGTAGTATTTTATTTTACCCCACCTCTGTGAAGGCTTATCTCTCTCTCTTTGTAATATATCTGTACTCAGATATCTGACGCTTCCGCTGACACTTGTATGCCATCAAGCTATGTATTCGAGCCCTCGAGGCCCTGGCTTGTAATATAAAGCTTGTATGACTTTATTTATGTTTTAGAGTTGTGTTGTGATATCTTCAAGTGAGTCCTTAGGCTTGATCGTGCGCATTTGCGTGTATGGTTAGTGCACGATTAAGCCGGGGTCATCACATGCCGATGGCCTTGGCCGTCGGCAACGTTCCTAGCCTAACGGTAGCTGTCGGCGCCGCCGTCAAGCGCTACCCAACGAGGAGGCGCCACGTGGCAAGCCTATGCCGACGGCCTAGCCGTCGGCATATGTATGCCATGTGGCGCCTCAGGGTTGCTTCTGGAGCAGGGCTATGCCAACGGCCTAGCTGTCGGCGTTGTTTAAAACTATGCCGACGGCCTTGCCGTCGGCATAGGTGCCACGCGGCGGCTACTGGGAGCTCACGCCAGCCCTATGCCGACGGCAAGGCCGTCGGCATAGTTTTTGTCTGTTTTTTTTTCTTTTTTCTGTTTCTTTTCAGTTCAATTCAATTCAAAATATACAGCACATATGAAAGATGCAAATAGACAAACTGATCACATATAAGTATCATCCGGCACCATCACAACAATGTATGCATCATCACACAACATAAGGAGCATCTCACAAACAATATATGCATCATCACACAACATAAGGAGCATCGCAAAGCATAAGCATCTCACAAACAACAATAGCATAACAATAACATAAAGACCACAAGTGTATCATCACCACCAAGACCGCCACAATTCACCCAAAGGCTTAAGCGCCAGGACGTCGAGCACCGCCAAGGTCGTCACCGCCAAGTCCGCCGAAGCCCAGGTCGTCACTGCTAGCGGCAGCGCTACCGCCAAGACCGCCACCGCCACCGCCTCCGTGGATCGGAGTGATCGGGCTCCGTGACTCGGGAGTGGTGCCAAGACCAGCACCACCACCAACGGTAGATCCACCGGTTCCCTGGATGTTGAAAAGACATGTTAAGGCGATATATGACTGTCTTGAATAAACGATATGCTTTGGGTGAATAGCTTGGGGATGAACTAACCGGCGAGGGGCCAGAGTTCTGTGCCAGAAACTCCTCAAAGGTAAGCAGCACTGGTTGTGGTGGAGGAGATGGTGCTGGTTGCAATTGAGGAACCGTGTCGGCCGCCATTTCCTCAAGAGCGTGCTGCATCCTGCGATTGTTCTGCTCATGGAATGCAAAAAGGCTCTCGTGCCACGCCATGGTCTCCTGGCGTGTGTACTCCATGTAGGCCTACGATATGACATGATGGAACTCATAAAACTACTCAATGCGGAAAATAAAGTGAGCAATGAAGATAAGAGGGAAAATACTTACAGATTGCCGCTCCTGAAAGAGGGACTGTGACTGCGCACTGGTCATGGGCGTGCTCGTGCGCTGGCTCAGGGTCGGGTCGGTAGCTCGGAGCTGTGTGTAGGAGATAGAAGGAGTGATCACAGCATCCAGAACCGCCTCCCGACCGTGCTTCTTGGGCCCCATGCCCACCACCACCCTCTCGTCCAGATCCGCTCTAATGGGGTCAGATGTGCTAGGATGTAACCTCTGATACCCCTCGGAGTAGGCCTTCTTTTTCTGCACGGTCTTGCCATAGTACTTGGCCTCGCCAGGCTTGGGATTCTTCCGCGTATGGGCGATCTCCCACGCCTCCATGTGTGAGAGCGGCCGCTTCAGTTTCTCCTCCTGCACCACCAAACAGAGGTTAGTCATACATAAGAAAGTGACGGTAAATAGAAGAAGAAGATTGTTTAATGAGGTTAGTCATACATGAAGTGTCTTGTGGAGAAAGTGGTTCCGGTTTCCCTGAGCATGTACTCCCTCTTTCCCTCGGTTAGCCTTGTTTTTTATGCTCGTAGCTGCCCAGGCTCCATCCTTATCACACCACAGATCCACCAATGCAGCCCAGGACTCATCTTTTCCATAACACCAATTTGGACACACCTACATAATGAAAGCATAATGGCATGTCAACACGAAACGATGAAATGTACCACAAACATCGGAATGAAAAATCTTTTATACTTACCGCCAAGTACTCATGCCTCTCCAAGGTAATGCCCATCCTCCGTGCTTCTTCCTTGGTCATCTTCACACCAAGAGCGTCGTGATAGTATGTCGAGATGGCCACCCAGCGCACCTCGTACTGCACCTGGCGGGCCTTCTTCTTGCATTGGCGAAGCACGATCTGGTCGGCACTGGCCTTGTGCTCCGGAAGAACTCGATAGTATTTCTACAATCATTCATGAAACCAGAATGGAAGAAGCCATGAGTTAAATCATTCATGAAACCAAAATGGACTTGTGCTTCTGAAGATAACTCACCCAAAAATTAGTGATCACGGCCTTGGCATGGGTCTAATGGTCTGCGTGGGGGGCTGCTTCCCAGTGGTCCCAGCTCGTGGCCAAAGCCCGACGGTCCTTTTGCCTGCCTGGATCTGGACAGTACAGCCCCGGCCAGTGTACCTTCAGCAAGACGGTGATGAGGCCGTTGGGAATACGGGCCCCTTTAGGATATATCCAGTTGCTGCAAAAGAATGAAATATTAGCATGTGACAAGCAAAATAAAGAACTACCGGAATGAGCATGTGACAAGCAAAAGAATGAAATTATTATAAAGTGCCACTTACTCTTTCCCCGTGGGCTCAATGAGCCACTTCTACTCCTCGGTAGCAGGAATCTATTTTGGTAGCTTTGCGTTACCACGCAGCCACCCCTTGTTGCCAACCCCCTCCCCGCCACCACCATCATCCCCGCCACCACCCTCCTCCTCGCCTGCCTCCTCCTCCTCGTCCCCCTTCCCAACCTCCTCATCCACCTCCTCCTCGGCCCCATCCCGAACCTCCTCCTCCTCGTCGTCGTCCTCCTCCTCCTCCTCCTCGTCAGAGGGTACCTCACTAGAGGAGGGTACCTCACTAGAGGAGGGCCTCGAAGAAAACACCCCGAAGTCGGTGAGGGTGCGCTCTTTCTGGCCGCGATCCCCTGTAGTGGCTCTCCTCCCACCCCCTCGCCCTCTAGGGGCTCTCCCCCCGCCCCCTCCTCCTATAGGGGCACCTCTCCCTCGACCTACCTGTGAGGAGTCATCGTCAAGTAGTCGGGGGGAGGATTATGTGCTCGACCACTCCGACTAGGCATGCCGACGACCTTGCGTAGGAAACCCACGCCATCGGCCTTCCCCTTGCCCATGTTCCACGAACCTGCATTGAAAAGAGAATAAACAATTAGTACATTAATAAAATGAAGAAAAAGGCATAATAATAAGGAATAATAAACACATTAATAAAAAAAGCATAAAAAGGCATATTCCTAAACTATAGAAAAAAAGACTTGAAACGTACATCTGCTAGAACCCATACGAATCATCACTGTTGTAACCTCTTTCTCGGTCGGTCTCATCATCACTATCAATCATATCATCTTCGTTGTCTGACGGAGGTGGAGGCTCTTCCTCGTCGTCAGCGTCTTTGTTTAACTTTTCTAGCATAAGTATGTCATTTTCATTGACAATGGTCTCACCATCATTTCGTGCATCGTCGTTGTTTGGATCCACATCATCATCACCCAATGGTCTAGCGTCATCGTTTCTAACCACATCATCATCAGGTTGCTCTTGATAGAACACTCCCTCGTATGTCATGGGGTTAATGTTGTAGTAATCGTCATCATCATTGATTCATCTCATCGAACCAATTTTTTTTGCAAGATATGCAATATATAGCATCTCATCGAACCACATATATAGCATTTTAACAACATCTCAAATTGTAAGATATGCTTCATATAATTATTTCTTACATTCTAAATACCAAATAAATTCTACCTATCTAACTATCTATCTAATAAAAAAACAGAAAAAATGCCTAAAGGGGGATGCCGGTTCCATATTTTTACTACCTATCTAACTATCTATCTAACTATCTAACTAACTATCTATCTAACTACCTATCTAACTATCTATCTAACTACCTATCTAACCATCTAGCTACAAAATTACTAAAAAAACTAAAAGAAAATACATAAAAAAAATCACTTTCGAAGAGGAGATCGAGCCCGGGCAGGGGACGGTGAGCTGCAGCACTTGACGCCGGCCGGAGAAGAAGAGGAGCCGGCCGGAGCTGCAGCCGAGCAGGACGAGGAGGGTTGGCCGGTCGGGGTTGGGGTATACGGTGCGGGCTCAGGCCGGGCAGCGCGGGGTCGGGGCGGGCGGCAACATGCTCGGGGTGGCCGGCGCGGGGTCAGGGCGGGCGGCGACGTGCTCGGGGCGGCCGATGCGGGGTCGGGGAGGGCGCCGACGGGCTCGGGGCGGGCGGTGCGGGGTCGGGGCAAGGTCGGGGTGTCGGGCGTGGGGGTTGGCCGGTCGGGGCGGCCGGCGCGGAGTCGGGGCGGGCGGCGGCGCGGTCGGGGCGGGCGGCGGCGCGGTCGGGGCAGGCGGCGGGGCGGGCTCAGGGCGGGCAGAGAGGACGACGGAGGTGGTGGGCGGTGGCGGTGTGACGCCCCCAGCTCAATCGTGCACTAATCATACACGCAAACATGGACGATCAAGCACAGGGACTCACGGGAAGATATCACAACACAACTCTAACACAAATAAATGGAGATCCACAATACTACAGACCAGGGATCACGAGGATCCGAATACATAAGTCAGTCATACAAATATTATCTGAGTACAGACATAGTTAGACAAGTTTTTTGCCTTAAGAAGGCTAGCACAAACAACGACTCTAGATCGAAAGGCGTAGGCCTCCTGCCTGGGAGACTCCGATCCTACTCCTGGTCGGCTGGCTCGATCCAGTAGTAAGTGCCGTCTGGACCCTCCTGGTAGTAAGTTCCTGAGGTGGCATCTGGCTTCGAGGCTCCATCGTCTGTTGCATCATCAAGGTGGGGAATATGGGGAAAAAGAAGTAACAAAGCAACCGTGAGTACTCATCCGAAGTACTCAGCAAGCAAGGATCTATACTACATATGCAACATTATCAAAGAGGAAAGGCTGTATATGTGGACTGGCTGCAGAAATGCCGGAATAGAGAGAAGGCCTAGTCCTATCGAAGACTAGCATCTTCAAACATCTTCACAAGCCACCATCTTGCAGCAAATAGAAGAGAGTAGAATAGCATTTTATTTAGCAAACATGTTGGAGCAAGCCTAGAGATCCTTCCTCGACTCCCAGCGAGAAAGTGATCCCGAAGCTTCAATTAAGTAACAAGTATCCAGTTCAAGTAGTAGATCAGGATACACAAACTGAGCGTCCTTTACTTTAGGACCGGCTATCGATAGATTATTCATCCCTGCAGGGGTGCACTACTGTTACCCAACACGCTCGATCACCTCTGGCCGGACACACTTGCTGGGTAATGCCCGGCCTCGGGAGATCAACACGAAGCAGCGCCCTACCTAGGCTCAGCAGAGAGGTCAGCACGCCGGACTAACCTATGCACCCAAAGGTCTTGGGCCATCGCCCTGGGCACCCTGCGCGTTGCGAGACTGGCCGGGGTGCAGGCGCAACACTGAACTCGTCAGTGAAGTATCCAGCCCATTCCCGACAATCAGCCAGCATGGTGAACCGTGACGTCTGAAGAGCTTTCGGGAGAAACGTACATCGCAGAGGGCCCCATAAACCATTATCCCACGTGGTGGTAGTGCGTATAGGGCACGTCGACCCACTCAGATCAAACACCCAAATCCAATAAGCTCATTTAGTTACACAAGGAGACAATCAGAGTTTCTGAAGCTCCGCCACAATATCACACTCGAGTGCCCTTCCGGCACACCCGACAATCATAGATCCCCAGCGGGTACCCATCAGGGTCGACCCGCCTGTAACAAAGGTCAAAGTAACCGTGTGGTCATAACATCAAGGGGGAAACCCCGAGGAATCACCCTCGGTGGATTCCACTCGACGGAATCATCAGGGTGAACGTATGAGGTTTCACCCTCGAGGTTCACACTGAGGGGTTGCACGACAGAGTCGTATCGGGAGTGGAGAAGGAGGAATCACCCTCGATGACCACGACCGAACAGCTACACTGCAGAGTATTCATCAGGAGTGCGTTACGAGGTATCACCCTCGGCACTCGAGAGTAACTATGCAGAGTCGTACAACTAAGGGGGTGAAGTGATGTGTCGGTCTCTGGTCGATGATCACATTGATGGAGTCTTCGACCATCAAGCAGGAGCAACAAGGGAAAAGTGGTGGGGGTCACTGATGGTTCACTACCAACCTATACTAAATAGTTTAACATAGGCAGGTAAGGTAACATTAAACAGGTTACAAAAGCAGGCTATGCATCAGAATAGGAGCAAATATTAACAGTAGCAAAATCTAATGCAAGCAGAAGAAATGGAATGGGTGATATCTGGATGCTCAAGGGGGGGGGCTTGCATGGTTGCTCTGGCAAGAGAAAGGGGTCGTCAACGGGCTGCTCGTCTGGAGCGTAGTCATACTCTGCTGCGTCAGCGTCGGTCTCGGCGTCTATCGAGAGAGAAGGAGGGGGAGGGAAACAATAAATTCACGGCAAAAATGCAAACAATATGTATGACATGCCTAAATGATATGCAGAGGTGTTCTACTGCCTAACTAAATGATTTAGTGAATTTAGGAATTTATTTGGATTTATTTAATTAACGTTGGGCACTATTCATTTATCCAAATCGGTATAAAAGTTCCATGTTCATCTAGCTAGGGGCATCTGACAGGAATATGGAGGGCGTATTCGGGTTCATATCGAAATCCTGAGCAACTTTCATATATAAATTATTTTCATCGGAGTTACGGTTTAGTTTTATATGATTTTCTAAAGTTTTAATCATTTTCTGAATTTAATTATTTATTTAAATTTGAATTATCTAGAATAGTGATTGATGATGTCAGCATGACCTAGGTGTGACGTCAGCAGGTCAACAGGGGCTGGCCAGGGTCAAACCTGACATGTGGGGCCCACATGTCATACACAGTGGCCTTAACAGAGGGGTTAAAATTAACTAATTGGGTTAATTAGTGGGTGGGCCCCAGCAGTCAGTGTCTGTTAGTTTAACTAATTAACTTAATTAACTAATTAGCAGTTTATTTATCTATTTAAATACATCTATTAGGTGGGGCCCGCATGTCAGTGAGACAAGGGCGGCCACGTCAGTAGTTGACCTGGTCAACAGGTTAACTGGGGCCCAGGGGTCAGTGGCACTGGGCGGGGCCCACCCAGGCCAGGTCAGCGCTAGCCGGCGACGCGTCGGAGTTAGCTCCGGCGAGCCAAACGCGGCGGCGCGCGTCGGGCTCGGCTTGGGTTTTGCACACATGGGGCTATTCGCGGCGCGGTTGCTTGCGTTCGATGCGGCTCGGCGTCGCGCGTCGAACGGTGGCGGTGCGGGGTGCTGGGGAGGCCGGAGTCGAGCGGCACAAGCTCGCCGGTGGCGGGGTGGTTCGGGCGTGCGACGGAGACGGGGCTACGGTGCGAGTTTGGGCAATCCAGAGAGGGGGGCGAGGCCTACGTGCACGCGCGAGCAAGACGGGCGCGAGCAAATGACCAAAAGGTTGCCGGAACGACGCCGGCGACAAGGTCCGCGGTGGCGGGCTCGGGCTACGGTGGAGCAGTGGCTACGGGCGGCTAGAGGGGGCAGGGGAGGGCGCGTTCGACGCAGGGGCTCACCGGCGTTGCAGAGAA
Organism: Thinopyrum elongatum; assembly: GCA_011799875.1. Taxonomy (NCBI): domain Eukaryota; kingdom Viridiplantae; phylum Streptophyta; class Magnoliopsida; order Poales; family Poaceae; genus Thinopyrum; species Thinopyrum elongatum. Next base: position 59,718,731 of record CM022297.1, read on the forward strand.
GGCCCGGGGAAGAACGGAGGAGCTCGGGGCGGCACGAATCAACGGCGGCGACGCAGGCGGCCGTAGGGGAAGAAGACGATGCAGGCCGGTGATGCAGAGGCGTTCAGCTTCGGTTCGTTGGCACAGGAGGCGTAGAGGAGCACGGCGGAGCTCGTGGACACGTCGCGGTGGCGAGGCAGAGGCGGTGGCCGCGAGCTTCAGCGGAGGCCGATCATGGCGGCGTCGGGCGAGGTGGGGTACGAGGGAGAGTGGGCGAACGGGGCGGCTAGGGTTTGTCAGGGAGAGCGGGGACCTGCTCTTATCCCCAGTGCGGGCGCGGGCGCGCTGTCGACCGCACGGAGGGGGGGCCTGGCTCGCGCGCGCGAGGTGCTCGACAGCGAGGCTCGGAGCAGTGCGGGAGGTGGGGGACGGCGTCAGGTGGGCTGGGCCGGCGCTGTAGCGGTAGGCTCGAGTGCACAGTAGCGCCTTTAGGCCTTTTCTATTTTCTCTTTTTCTGTTTCTTTTCTTTTCTGTTTTGTAAATTGTTTGGCACCCAAATGAATTTTGTAAAAAGTGAGACCTGGTCCATAAATCACAGTGCATTATATCCTAACCCCAAAAACTAGTTTGGGCAAAATATAATTTCATATTTAATTTAGATTAAATAAAAGCCTATTAAATATTGTTTTCAGCCACTGCTAGAGGAGGTTTGAGTTACTTAATTAATTTATTAAATGTTTGTTACAATTTTAGACTAGTCTCTGGAATATTTGCTATTTATTGAACATTTTAGTTTCTATGTTTGGACAACTTTTATTTTCCACTTTAATTTAATTTGAAATTTGAGTTAGGAGTTGAAATGCAATATGATGCAAATGATGATTTGGCACTGTTAATCATGCTGACTTGTCATTATCAAAAGTGATTATTGTAGCTAAATGTCATGGGGTGTTACAATTCTCCTCATCTATCAAGAATTCTCGTCCCGAGAATTAAGAGGAAGACTGAAAGAAAGCGGGGTATTCTTCACGAAGACGATCCTCGCGTTCCCAAGTGGCTTCATCTTCGGAATGATTCGACCACTGAAACTTGAGGAATTTGATTGACTTTTGACGAGTCCGGCGTTCAGCTTGATCAAGAATACAGATGGGATATTCTGGATAAGACAGATCTTCCCGCAATTCAAGCATTTCGTGATCCACAGCTCGAATAGGATCCTTGAAGCAGCGACGGAGTTGGGATACATGAAAGACATCATGCACTTGAGAAAGACTTGGCGGCAATTGCAACTGATATGCCACTTCTCCTCGGCGGGCAAGAATACGGAACGGGCCAATGTAGCGAGGAGCTAACTTGCCTTTGATTCCGAACTGATGAGTGCCTTTCAACGGAGTGATGCGGAGGTAGGCTTGTTCACCAGGCTGATAGACCATTTCCTGGTGCTTTCGGTCATAGTTGCTCTTCTGACGAGACTGAGCAGATTTCAGATGTTCACGGACAATGCGGACTTGTTCTTGAGCTTGCTGAACAATGTCCGGTCCGACGAGTGAGCATTCCCCAGTTTCTGACCAATTCAGAGGGTTTCGACACTTACGTCCGTATAGAACTTCAAACGGTGCCATCTTCAAACTAGCTTGATAGCTATTGTTGTAAGAGAATTCGGCATACGGGAGAGATTCCTCCCATTTCTTACCGAAGGAGATGACGCAAGCTCGAAGCATATCTTCGAGCACTTGATTAACTCGTTCGACTTGACCCTGAGACTGAGGGTGAAAAGCGGTACTGAACGACAGGTGAGTTCCCATAGCTTCTTGGAAACTATTCCAGAATCTGGAGGTGAAGAGGCTGTCACGGTCAGAACTGATCTCCAAGGGAACACCGTGGAGTGACACAATTCGGGAAACATACAAGTCCGCTAACTGACTAGCAGTGATTGTCTCCTTAACTGGCAGAAAGTGAGCAACCTTTGAGAATCGGTCAATGATGACAAAAATAGCATCATGACCCTTCTGAGATCTGGGAAAACCAGTAATGAAATCCATTTGGACCTTGTCCCATTTCCATTCTGAAATTTCAAGGGGTTGCAGAGTTCCAGCAGGCCTTTGATGTTCTGCCTTAATGCGGCGTCAAACGTCACACTCAGAAACATAACGAGCAATGTCTCACTTCATATTAGGCCACCAGTATCTCTGACAAACATCACGGTACATCTTTGTGCTACCAGGATGAATAGACAGAGGAGTGTCATGAGCTTCTTTCATAACGTGTTCTCTCTCATCCTTGAACTTGGGTACGAAGAGACGGTGTTGGAAGAATAGGATCCCATCATCATCAAGATGGAATTCCGACGGCTTTCCTCTTTCGAGGTATCGCTTAATCCTTTCAACTTCAGAGTCATACCGTTGCATAGTCTTAATGCTGTGCTCTAAATCTGGTTCAACAACTAGGGTATTGAGATAACCCTGTGGAACAATATGGAGGTTCAATTTGCGAAGCTCTTCATGGAGAAGAGGTTGCGTTTCCTGAACCATAAGATTGTTGCAATAAGCCTTGCGACTCAAAGCATCGGCCATTACATTAGCCTTGCCAGGGGTATATGAGATATTCATATCATAATCGGCAATTGTTTCGAGCCATCTTTGTTGACAAAGGTTCAGATCTGGTTGAGTATATAGATACTTCAAACTTTGATGATCTGTGTATATCTCGCAACGGTTACCGAGAAGGTAATGTCGCCATAGCTTCAGGGCATAAATAACCGCAGAAAGTTCAAGATCGTGCACTGGATAATTTTCTTCATGAGGACGCAATTGTCGAGAGGCATAAGCAATCACTCTCCGCTCTTGCATTAGGACACAGCCTAATCCTTGACGAGATGCATCACAGTATATCACGAAATCCTTTTGGGAATCCAGGGGTGCTAGCACTGGGGCAGATGTTAACTTATCTTTTAGCGTCTGAAAGCTTTCTTGACATTTTTCTGTCCACTCAAATTTAACACCTTTGTGGAGCAGATTCGCCAATGGTTTTGCAATCTTGGAAAAGTTCTCAACGAATCGACGGCAATAACTAGCGAGTCCGAGAAAACTTCTGACTTGTTTAACATTCTTCGGGGGAGTCCAATCAAGAATAGCCTGAACTCGCTCGGGGTTAACAGCAATGCCATTCTTGGAAATCACATGACCAAGGTAGGTCACTTCAGATAACCAGAACTCACACTTGGAGAATTTAGCATACAACTGATGTTCTCGTAGCTTCTCCAATACAAGCCGAAGATGTTCAGCATGTTCTTCTTCATTCTTGGAATATATAAGGATATCATCCAAATAAACCACGACGAATTTGTCGAGGTAATCCATGAAGATATAGTTCATCAACCGGGAGAAGGTTGCTGGAGCATTTGTCAAGCCAAATGACATGACAGTGTACTCATAAGAGCCATATCGAGTAACAAAGGCAGTCTTCGGGATATCCTCTTCGCGAACACGGATCTGATGATAACCCAACCTCAAGTCGAGTTTCGAGAAGACAGAGGATCCAGCAAGCTGATCATAAAGATCATTGATCCGGGGTAGTGGGTATTTATTTTGGATTGTGGCTTGGTTAATGGGCCGGTAATCTTGAACCAATCGGTTAGTTCCATCCTTCTTCCTAACAAAGAGTGAAGGTGCTCCCCAAGCAGAGGAACTGGGGCGGATGAAACCTTGCTTAAGTGACTTGTCGATTTCTTCCTTAAGCTCGAGAAGGTGGTGCGGAGGCATCTTATAAGGACGCTTCGCAATAGGGACAGTGCCAGGTTTCAAGTCAATAACAAACTCGACAGCTCTAGCCGGGGGTATTCCTGGAAGTTCTTCCAGAAAGACGTCTGGAAAATCTCGAACGACAGGAACGTTCTCGATTCCTTCCAGAGGTGAGGCGTTCAAAGCATTCAGAACATATATCTGAGCTTCAGCGTCCCGTGTAATGCGGGCAGTATAGTTCACTATCTCATCGGAGGGGTGAAGAAGTTGGATGACTTTTGTGGCACAATTGATCGAAGCAATGTGAGCTTTCAACCAATCCATTCCGAGGATGAGGTCTATGGTGGAAGACTTCAAGACGATGGGTGAGGCAAGGAATTCCAACCCTTTAATTTCGACGGTAACGTCAGGTGCTATTACGTCATCATGACAATGACCTCCGGGAGTTTTAACGATTAACGGGGTATGCATCTTCTCATATCGAATGCCATGCATGAATGCAAATTTTCCAGAGATGAATGAATGTGATGCTCCTGAATCAAATAAAACAGAAGCAGGTACTGAGTTAACGAGAAGGGTACCCATCACAATAGCAGATTGATCCTGGACTTCTTCAATATCAATGTTGTAAGCGTGTCCACGGCCATGTGCAGCAGACCCAGTGTTATAGTTGCGGGCCTGATTGTTGCCGCGACTATTGCCACGGGCAGTACGAGGAAAAGCTAACTGATTCTGAGTCTGGCGGCAGTCTTTAGGAAGGTGACCTGGTTTGCGGCACTTGAAGCACAAACCATCTTAAGGACGAAGAGGAGCATTATTTTGTATAGCCTGAGCTCTTGGCTGCCTCGGTGGTGGAGGAGGCAGACGCGGTGCAGCATAGTTGTCCTTTGGTGCAGGGGCATTTGGACGGAACACATTGTTGGGAATCCAGACTCGACGCTTCTGTGCTGAGCTCGAAGATGAGCCAGCATCACGATAGCGCTTCTGCGAGTCCTTATGCTTTATCTGAGCAGTCTCAACCAGAATGGCCTTGTTCACAAGAGTAGAAAAGTCATTGAAGTCTTGAGCAGCAAGGGCAAGCTCGAGGTCTGGGTGCAGTCCATTACGGAACTTCCCTTGTCTACGGGCATCGGTGGCGATGTCTTCTTCAGCATAGCGGGAGAGGTCAAGAAATTCTCGCTGATAAGCTTCGACAGTCTTGTTGCCCTGAGTGAGGTTGCGGAACTGGGTCTTCATCCGTTCCATAATTACCCGAGGGATATAACAGGCATGGAAAGCAGCCTGGAACTCATACCAGGTAACGACTAGTCCAGCAGGCAGTGTACGCTTGTGTGTGTCCCACCATTGGGCAGCGGGACCCTTTAGGAAAAAGGCCGGGAAGGTGACGAAGTTGGCAGGGGCGACATTAGCAGACTCCATCTCGTGAGTGATGTCGCGGAGCCAGTCATCAGCATCCAGTGGCTTGTCAGAGTTGCGGAACTGAGTAGGGTTAAGTCGCATGAACTCCGGCAGTGTTATTGAGGGAGGGTTCTGATTCTAGTTGTTCTGATGCGGAAACTGAGCCATGATCCCAGTCATGAACTGGCGGTTGAGCTCTAATTGTTGCATCATAGCAGCCATATAGTCTGGCAGTGGTGGGCGTTCAGGGGCACCACGGCCACGACCACCTGGTCTAACCATCCTGCTAAGTATCAACAGCGGGTAGTTTAGTAAAAGCAATTGCGAGTGTTTAGTGACAAACATGATGTAACTCGACAACAATTAAGCAGTGTAACAGATTCATAACAGTAGTCAATTAAGACATACAGATCCATACACAGAGTCGGGTACATACGGACAGCATAACGGTGCAAATTTAGAACTAGACATACTAGGCGGCGCGCAGGCACGCGGTAAGGAAGTACACAACGAGACATAGCGAAGGCTACATCAATGTCGGGGAAACTGCGAGTGCGGACGACGAATGTTCGTCGCGGCAGGATCCTGTGCTCCATGTGCACTCTGATGCAGAACCCGGTCTCGAGCTGTAAGAAGAGGTCCACGTGTAGGTGTGTGACCTCCAACAGCAGGCCAATCAATACCAGCATACATCTGAGTCCTGCGCGGGTAGAGGATGTGCTCCGGATGTATCCCTGCTCGAACAGTGGGTAGCAACTGCGTCATAGCATCGTAGAGACGTGCTTGAGTGGCAACCAACTCGACGGCAAGAGCCCGAACAGTGCGATCCAGAGCCTGAGTGCACTGAATCAGAACGCGCGGGTCATAGCGACGAAGCTCGTACGGGGCACAGATAGCTGTGTAGTATCCAGTAGCATCTCCAACAGGGCCATAAGGAATGTATCGGAACTCAGAGTCATCCAAGATATCGCCGAACTGTCCTCGGAGACGTGCGACAGCAGAGTAGGCGGCATCATGTACTGCCATCTCAATCGTCACGCCGATACCGTGGAAAAGGTGCAGCTTAGTGTCTGAGTCATCTTGTTGATCATAGATACGAACATCAGCATGGTACTGCTCCTGGTTGAACTCGCGGTAATCCTCGTAGACCATGTACTCGGGGTACCAGCGGTAGCCAAGTCTGGTCAGGAGGGCGATTAGGACAGCTGGAAAACCAGGGGCATCACGAGCCCAAGTGCGAAGCACAAGCTGTGTCGTAGGATGTGGTGGAAACAAATGATCCATCTGAAACAGAGGAAATTCAGGTTTGTCAAACGACAATGAGAAGTTTAACACAACTCAGAGAGAAAGGTTAAACAAAACAATGGAAGGGAAAATGACTATCAGACTAATCAGATCAATGACAGGGAATTCGCACAGATATCCAGCTCTCCGGGTAGACGGGATTTACGAGATCCTAAGTGTCGGCGTTAGTAAAATTTATTTAACCCGAATAGAAGAGAGATCAGAGTCCCAGAGTATAGATGAGGAATAAAAGATCCTAATACCACCCAGTTGGCGACGTGGGCCCGTAAGCCACACAGCCAAGTTAGTAAATTAGTTTTTCGGTTTCTAGACTCAACTTTGGCCAAGGAATTTGGAAGGGGGCTTCCTACAGGCAGTCGGCTCTGATACCAACTTGTGACACCCCCAGCTCAATCATGCACTAATCATACACGCAAACATGCACGATCAAGCACAGGGACTCACGGGAAGATATCACAACACAACTCTAACACAAATAAATGAAGATCCACAATATTACAGACCAGGGATCACGAGGATCCGAATACATAAGTCAGTCATACAAATATTATCTGAGTACAGACATAGTTAGACAGGTTTTTTGCCTTAAGAAGGTTAGCACAAACAACGACTCTAGATCGAAAGGCATAGGCCTCCTGCCTGGGAGCCTCCGATCCTACTCCTGGTCGGCTGGCTCGATCCAGTAGTAAGTGTCGTCTGGACCCTCCTGGTAGTAAGCTCCTGAGGTGGCATCTGGCTCCGGGGATCCATCGTCTGTTACATCATCAAGGTGGGGAATATGGGGAAAAAGAAGTAACAAAGCAACCGTGAGTACTCATCCGAAGTACTCAGCAAGCAAGGATCTATACTACATATGCAACATTATCAAAGAGGAAAGGCTGTATATGTAGACTGGGCTGCAGAAATGCCGGAATAGAGAGAAGGCCTAGTCCTATCGAAGACTAGCATCTTCAAACATCTTCACAAGCCACCATCTTGCAGCAAATAGAAGAGAGTAGAATAGCACTTTATTTAGCAAACATGTTGGAGCAAGCCTAGAGATCCTTCCTCGACTCCCAGCGAGAAAGCTATCCCGAAGCTTCAATTAAGTAACAAGTATCCAGTTCAAGTAGTAGATCGGGATACACAAACTGAGCGTCCTTTACCGTAGGACCGGCTATCGATAGATTATTCATCCCTGCAGGGGTGCACTACTGTTACCCAACATGCTCGATCACCTCTAGCCGGACACACTTGCTGGGTAATGCCCGGCCTCGGGAGATCAACACGAAGCAGCGCCCTACCTAGGCTCAGTAGAGAGGTCAGCACGCCGGACTAACCTATGCACCCAGAGGTCTTGGGACATCGCCCTGGGCACCCTGCGCATTGCGAGACTGGCCGGGGTGCAGGCGCGACACTGAACTCGTCAGTGAAGTATCCAGCCCATTCCCGACAATCAGCCCGCACCGTGAACCGTGACATCTGAAGAGCTTTCGGGAGAAACGTACATCGCAGAGGGCCCCATAAACCATTATCCCGCGTGGTGGTAGTGCGTATAGGGCACGTCGACCCACTCAGATCAAACACCCAAATCCAATAAGCTCATTTAGTAACACACGGAGACAATCAAAGTTTCTGAAGCTCCGCCACAATATCACACTCGAGTGCCCTTCCGGCACACCCGACAATCATAGATCCCCAGCGGGTACCCATCAGGGTCGACCCGCCTGTAACAAAGGTCAAAGTAACCGTGTGGTCATAACATCAAGGGGGAAACCCCGAGGAATCACCCTCGGTGGATTCCACTCAACGGAATCATCAGGGTGAACGTATGAGGTATCACCCTCGAGGTTCACACTGAGGGGTTGCACGACAGAGTCGTATCGGGAGTGGAGAAGGAGGAATCACCCTCGATGACCACGACCGAACAGCTACACTGCAGAGTATTCATCAGGAGTGCGTTACGAGGTATCACCCTCGGCACTCGAGAGTAACTATGCAGAGTCGTACAACTAAGGGGGTGAAGTGATGTGTCGGTCTCTGGTCGATGATCACATTGATCGAGCCGTCGACGATCAAGCAGGAGCAACGAGGGAAAAGTGGTGGGGGTCACTGATGGTTCACTACCAACCTATACTAAATAGTTTAACATAGGCAGGTAAGGTAACATTAAACAGGTTACAAAAGCAGGCTATGCATCAGAATAGGAGCAAACATTAACAGTAGCAAAATCTAATGCAAGCAAAAGAAATGGAATGGGCGATATCTGGATGCTCAAGGGGGAGGGGGGGGGCTTGCCTGGTTGCTCTGGCAAGAGAAAGGGGTCGTCAACGGGCTGCTCGTCTGGAGCGTAGTCGTACTCTGCTGCGTCGGCGTCGGTCTCGGCGTCTATTGAGAGAGAAGGAGGGAGAGAGAAACAATAAATTCATGGCAAAAATGCAAATAATATGTATGACATGCCTAAATTATATGCAGAGGTGTTCTACTGCCTAACTAAATGATTTAGTGAATTTAGGAATTTATTTGGATTTATTTAATTAACGTTGGGCACTATTCATTTATCCAAATCGGTCTAAAAGTTCCATGTTCATCTAGCTAGGGGCATCTGACAGGAATATGGAGGGCGTATTCGGGTTCGTATCGAAATCCTGAGCAACTTTCATATATAAATTATTTTCATCGGAGTTACGGTTTAATTTATATGATTTTCTAAAGTTTTAATCATTTTCTGAATTTAATTATTTATTTAAATTTGAATTATCCAGAATAGTGATTGATGATGTCAGCATGACCTAGGTGTGACGTCAGCAGGTAAACAGGGGCTGACCAGGGATCAAACCTGACATGTGGGGCCCACATGTCATACACAGTGGCCTTAACAGAGGGGTTAAAATTAACTAATTGGGTTAATTAGTGGGTGGGCCCCAGCAGTCCGTGTCTGTTAGTTTAACTAATTAACTTAATTAACTAATTAGCAGTTTATTTATTTATTTAAATTTGTTTATTAGGTGGGGCCCGCATGTCAGTGAGACAGGGGCGGCCACGTCAGCAGTTGACCTGGTCAACAGGTTAACTGGGGCCCAGGGGTCAGTGGCACTGGGCGGGGCCCACCCAGGCCAGGTCAGCGCTAGCCGGCGACGCGCCGGAGTTAGCTCCGGCGAGCCAAACGCGGCGGCGCGCGTCGGGCTCGGCTCGGGTTTTGCACACAGGGGGCTATTCGCGACGCGGTTGCTTGCGTTCGAAGCGGCTCGGCGTCGCGCGTCGAACGGTGGCGATGCGGGGTGCTGGGGACGCCGGAGTCGAGCGGCACGAGCTCGCCGGCGGCGGGGTGGTTCGGGCGTGCGACGGAGACGTGGCTACGGTGCGAGTTCGGGCAATCCAGAGAGCGGGGCGAGGCCTACGTGCACGCGGGAGCAAGACCGGCGCGAACAAATGACCAAAAGGTCGCCGGAATGACGCCAGCGACGAGGTCCGCGGCGGTGGACTCGGGCTACGGTGGAGCAGTGGCTACGGGCGGCTAGAGGGGGCAGGGGAGGGCGCGTTCGATGCAGGGGCTCACCGGCGTTGCAGAGAAGGCCCGGGGAAGAACGGAGGAGCTCGGGGCGGCGCGAATCGACGACGGCAACGCAGACGGCCGTAGGGGAAGAAGACGACGCAGGCCGGTGATGCGGAGGCGTTCGGCTTCGGATCGTTGGTGCAGGAGGCGTAGAGGAGCACGGTGGAGCTCGATGACACGTCGTGGTGGCGAGGCAGAGGCGGTGGCCGCGAGCTTCAGCGGAGGCCGATCATGGCGGCGTCGGGCGAGGTGGGGAACGAGGGAGAGGGGGCGAACGGGGCGGCTAGGGTTTGTCAGGGAGAGCGGGGAGCTGCTCTTATCCCCAGCGCGGGCGCGGGCGCGCTGTCGACCACACGGAGGGGGGGGGGGGCTCGCGCGCGCGAGGTGCTCGACAGCGAGGCGCGGAGCAGTGCGGGAGGTGGGGAACGGCGTCAGGTGGGATGGGCCGGCGCTGTAGCGGTAGGCTCGAGTGCACAGTAGCGCCTTTAGGCCTTTTCTATTTTCTCTTTTTCTGTTTCTTTTCTTTTCTGTTTTGTAAATTGTTTGGTACCCAAATGAATTTTGTAAAAAGTGTGACCTGGTCCATAAATCACAGTGCATTATATCCTAACCCCAAAAACTAGTTTGGGCAAAATATAATTTCATATTTAATTTAGATTAAATAAAAGCCTATTAAATATTGTTTTCAGCCACTGCTAGAGGAGGTTTGAGTTACTTAATTAATTTATTAAATGTTTGTTACAATTTTAGACTAGTCTCTGGAATATTTGCTATTTATTGAACATTTTAGTTTCCATGTTTGGATAACTTTTATTTTCCACTTTAATTTAATTTGAAATTTGAGTTAGGAGTTGAAATGCAATATGATGCAAATGATGATTTGGCACTGTTAATCATGCTGACTTGTCATTATCAAAAGTGATTACTGTAGCTAAATGACATGGGGTGTGACAGGCGGTGAGAGGGTGGCGGCGGCGGTTGGATCGGGGTTGTCGGGGTCGGGTGCGATAGGGAGAGAGGGAGAGAAATGAGTGGAGGAGGAGGCCCGTCGAGTGGATAAGGTGGCCCTATGCCGACGGCTTGGCCATCGGCACAGGCTGGGCCCACATGTCAGCGGAAGCGAGCGGAGTGGATAAGGTTCACATATGCCAACGGCCTAGCCGTCCGCATAGATACAAGGCCTATGCCGACGGCTTTACCGTCGGCATATGTGTGACTTAGCAAACTTCAAAGTATAGTCCCACCTCACCCAAAGACAAACAACATGACCAGTTTAAATAGTTTGCTAATCTAGACGATGTCAGCTCCGGTATTCATTAGACTTCTGTTAAGAAAACGGACAATTACGGTGAAACTTTCAGTGGCCGACCCGGTCCCCGGGCACTGAAGGTTTCACCGTGATAGTCCGTTTTCCATGATGGATGCCGGTGTTTTTTAAAATTCAATTATTACAAAGTTTTAGTTTGCCGTGTGTAAGCTGTGGTGGCCGGTGGACCTTTTCACCTGGTTGTCATAGCCCAGCCCATAGCTACACCGCGAACACCGTCCTGGCCCAACCCACCCCAAGATTCCCTCCGTGTCATGCCGACGTGGCCGTTCCCCCCCTCCGGGACACGGCGACAGCGACGCCCGTGAAGGGGGGCACACCCCGGAGCCGCGCGCCGGGTGCCTGCGCCTGCCACCACGCTTCCACAAGCGTAGGAGGGCCCACCGCAACACCTGGCGGCATTGCTACACCCCCCCCCCAGGTACCCCGTCCCGTCTCCCCTCTCCGTGACACGACAGAAGCGACGCCCGTAAGGGGGGCAATCGATATATATATAATCGAGATATGTTTTCTGTACATAAGGCACATTTAAGTTAATCAAATTAATTTTGGAAAAAAATAAAAAGAGAAAAAGAGAAAATAAATAAAATAATAAAAAATTATTAGAAATATATGCCTACGGCAATGCCGTCGGCATAGCTACGGCCACGGAACGGTAGAGCCCTGGATCGATGACGTGGCGTAGGGCGCGGATCGATGACGTGGCAGGTGCCATGGGCCAGGTCTATGCCGACGGCAGATATGCCACCCCACGGACCGGCGAGCGGCTCGGATCGGTGACGTGGCGGACCACGCAGATCGATGACGTGGGCATACCTATGATGACGTGGGCATACCGTTAGCCCGTCGGCGTAGGCGTCACGCCGTCAAACGGCCGTTGCCGTCCGGGTAGCCGGGCCCACAGGATATGCCGACGACCGCCCCTATGCCGCCGGCCGCCGTAGGCATATATTTTGCGATGCTGGCGGCCGACCTATGCCGACGGCCCCCGTCGGCATAGATGGATGTATCCCGATCTGCAGTTATTCTGGTAGTGCTGCCTTCCTAAAGGTAGTCTGCAGTCTAGCTTCTTTCAGTCTCTAGGGATGGTGGGTCGTTGGAACTTGTTACTTCGCGCTTGGATTCGTTAATGAAATCTCGGAGGGGGGCGCTTGGTTTCGTTAATGAAATCTCGTGCTTGCCCAACCTCAGCCACGCGGCCCTATATGCTCTGCACCGTCGCTACGGTCACCATGGACCGGGTGCCAGCCAACGAAGCGACAACGCTGCAACGTTGGGCGATAATATTGACCACACGTGCAGCAAGGCTAGCCCACGATCAGAGTATAGGAGATGGAGTGATAGCAGCCGGTTGAAGGATGAAATACCAACAGGAGCTCCAAGTAGCGGGCCGGCGTCTCCGAGTGCAGGAGCGGTGGTGATGGGGAAGAGCAGGTCGCGTCGGGCAGAGCGGCGAGTTCGGACGAGCAAGAGAGCTGGAAAAGTACGACGGTGAGCGGCGAGCAACTGCGGGCTGGCGTCGCCAGATGCAGGAGCGGTGGCGGCGGGGTGCGCGAGGACGAGCGGGAGAGGTGAGGAAGTGCAAGTTGCCTCTTAACTAAGGCATGGACTGAGAGAATCATGATGGGGAGAGAGAAGGAAGCAGAACAGGAGAGGGAGATAGAGGGAGAGGGAGACAAGAGAGCCAGGATCAAAGTCGGTCTAAGCTGGTTAGTGGGGTGATTTAGAGGGTTAAGCAAGTTTCAGTTTGTGGTTTAGACCACCTGCACTGTAGGACATTAGCGGATAAACTGGGGCAAACTGCGAGAACCAGCTTCTTCTCATCATAACAGTACTTCTCATTGTTGTTGAAAAACAGCTCTCGGATGATGGACAGAATACCTTTTGCTCGTAAGTACACCAACCCTTCCGGAACATCTCCCGTTCGTTTCGTTATTGTAGTTCATCTGAAACCGCTGAAATGGCAATTCGTTCTTGTCCTTCGGTAATGTTCCCTTCAGGGAAAACACTGGGCAGTTAGAGACTGTTGATAACAGAAGAATTGAATAGGTTATTAGATAATGTCGAGGATGACATAAGACCTTCAGTATCTCATGAGCTCCGTATTCGCCTTTTCCGGACTTCACTAGCATCCAAAAGCATGTGTTGTGCCCTGTTAATTAGCATGTGCAAGGACGCTCGCCGTTGCAACAGGGTACCATTAAGAAAAGGGGACACTGGCATTAATAACTATTCGTCACGGCATATTGCTAAACAAGCACTAAATTTTAAAGCATGCGTGCTGCTGAAGTTGAACAACTAAATTCAGATCCGACATGCTGGTTGACAAGTTCCTAAATACTTTTGATTTGCTCAAGCCGTGCTCTTTTATAAGGAAAAACTCACATTCTGCTTGTCACCATGACAAATAATCATCAAGAATCTTTGGCTTTGGGTAACATAGAACCTCTGCTTCAAACTGTGGTGACTGCACTAATTCTTTATTTGGGAAATACTCTTTCCACTTCATCATGTACAAAGAAGTGAGACATAATGAACATGAAGAAAGGATTAATCTGCAAAAGAAGTCGCATGTGTTATCAAAGGCTTGACCAGTTGAAAACACATACTGTAGAAATTAGTAAAACTAATAAGTACCTTTCATCTCTCTGATATAACTCACTGTTCTCCGGAGCACAAAGCTGCAACAATAACAAAAAAAATGATCATTTGCAATTTCATTGGATGCCACGTAATATGCCCTTGTTTTCTTTGCCTTCTTGGTCATTTTCCATGTCTAATTACTTGAATAATTTCAAAATTCTAAGCCTAGTAATGCCACGTGACATGAAGGTCTTGCCCCTTGGTAAACTTGCAATTTCTCCAAACTCTATCTATATCTATATCTATATCTATATCTATATCTATACCTCTATATCTATACGTACTAATAAAGCAAGGTGCGTTTCTCCGATTTTTTCATCCGTTCACCATCGAAAAGATTTTTTTCTGTTCGAGGTGGTACTAAATTTTTATCCGTTCGTGTATTAGAAAAAGGAAAAACGCCAGAATTTCGTACATGGGCCACCCGCAGTGTGGCCCAGCAAAGCCAGCCCATTTATTTTCGTCCCCACATGGAAAACCCTATTTAAGGCCGTCAAATAGTCGCAGCTTCGCACAGGGTGCACAAGCTGGGCTGAACCGTTTTATTTTTTCTGTATTATATTTCTATTTTTCTTTTTCCTTTTCTTTCTCTTCTCCTATCCTGTTTCTTGTGTCTTTTTTCTTTCAAGTTTATTTTTCTTTCTCCCTTTTTTATAAATTCATAATTTTCAAAAAAGTTCATAATTTCAGAAAAAACAATTTTTTTAGAAATGTTCAGAATTCCAAGAAATATCTTGTTTTGTAAAAATGTTCAGAACTTTATATCTTTGTTCTCATTCCAAATTTGGTTCAAATTTTTAAAAAATGTTCCATTTTTTCTTTGTGTTTTTCAAAATTGTTCGAGATTGTTTAAAAAATTGCATTTCAAAAATGTTGCAAATACGAAAAAAAAATCTTGTTTTAGTGAAATATTAACAAATTCAAAATAATTTCTGAGTTAAAAAAACCCATTTTCTAAAATTGTTTTGAATGTTCAAAATATGTTTTCTTTTTAAAAAAAACACAAATTCAAAAAATGTTCATGTTTTAATAAAAGGTTCATGTTTTCAAAAATTTGTGAATTTCAAACGTTTCAAATTTTGTTGTGAATTTATGAAGGAGGGACTCCATAAATTATTGCCGGTGCTAGCTTGCAAGTGCCAATTAAAGAGAATATGTTGGTTTGGCTTGAATAAAAAAAATTGTGAGCACGTGAGCGCTGAAATAATCAAAGAGAATAAACCCTAATAAGGAAGAGACATTGATGTCTGATTATGCGCTAAATATGCTAATGAAACGGGATTTATGCGCTACAATTAGTAATTTATCCGGTTACAACATCGTAAAAGAGAATGGTCGAAGCAACCGTGCCCCGAAGGTTGCCGCACAGCTACCAAATGAGGAGGCAGACACAACCGCCGCATAGCTACCAAATGAGGTGGCAGACACAACCCCAAGACGGAGGCGGGCTCGGAGGAAAAAAAAAGGCACGAGTAGGATGGTTGCCGCCACACCGACTAACTCCACTGCTATCAAGATCTCGCGGGACAAACATGACCCGCGAGAAGACCACAACTCCGCGCTCTATCGCACCGCTGCGGAGATCGTTTTAGGTGGACACAACAATTATATCTCCCATTGCTTCTCGCAAAGAAATGTCTCTCCCGTTGCAACGCACGGACATATGTGATAGTATATCTCAACAGAACTAACCAGCCCGACATGTTCGTCCCATTCGACAGAGCGAGCACAGTCTCGTACAGGATGGCGACCACGATCAATTGCACAGACATTCTACTTCACTAGCTTCACTAGCAACACTAGAAGTAGAATGACGAAAAGAAAGTACACTAAAACCTGAAGCATTGCATTTTGGGGTGGTGGGGCAAACTTTTCGATATGTCAATCCAGTGCTGTAGTCTCAACCCTAATAGCATCAATTTGATCTCCCGTAGCATCAATTTGAGCCCTTGTAGCATCAATGCATCGCTGCATATTTCTTGTGACAAGCAACGAGCAGCTGCATTGCCCATGATAAGCACATTTATCCAATGTTTTAAATAACGGGCTATGGAAAATAGCGGCGGGCCTCCAAATCAGCTATAGCGAAGCTATAGCGGGCTATTTGTGAAATAGACCATTTAACGGCACCCTGCTGAAAAGGCTATAACGGGCTATAGCGGAGCTATAGCCGGCTATTTAAAACTATGCATTTATCATCCAAATTTCCTCGACCATGTCCAAGTACTTGTCGAGCTACATGAAGAAACGCCAGTCTTTCACCTGTCCAAACATACTGAATTCAGTAAGTTGTTTGATGCAGACATCAGGAAAATCATATGACATACTACTTGACTCTGAACATTAAAGAATAGAGAAGCAACCTTCATATCCTTGCCATTCCTTGGGTATTCCACTGAATATTTGCCCGGATTCAGAGATGTCGCCGGCTGCTTCAGGATGAACTTTTCTCTTCCACATTCTGGACATCCAGTCAGAGGGAGTCCCTTTGTGGACGCCGGCCGGATACGAGTGCAAAGCTAGGGTTAGCGGAGCAAGCCAAAACTGGAGCGAAATCGAAAGAACAAACGCAATCGATAGGTAGAATAGGTTACCTAGTCGTCGGAGGTGCGGCACCCGTGCTTGCCAGATTCGCCGCTGGGCCCGTGGTGCTGAGGGAATAGCGGCGCCCGTAGTGCCGGAGTAGCCGAGCCGCCAGCGGTTGCTTCCTGGTGGCTGGGGTCTTCGCGCCTCCGGAGCCGCTGGAGTCGCCGTGCAACGCCGTCGCTCGCCGGAGTGGCTGCACCGCCGCTCCGCTGGAGAGGAACAGAGGACGAGACGGGGGAGCTAGTTCAAGGAAATTGCAAATGTTGCTAGAGAGCAAAGTCTTTTTCTTTTCTTCTGAGTTTTTTTTTTGACGTGTTTTTCGTTTGAGTTAGGCTAGCGAGCAAAGTCGTCATTTCACTGGTTTGCTGATAATATTGCGATAGGAAATTTGGGTATAATAATACAGATTTAAGTTAATATAAAGACATCACCTCACCTCCAACATATAGCTTCCTGCTTTTTCCGACTTGAGATTGCTCTCAAGCATACTACCTGCGTCCTGAGATAAGTGTGCATATAATTTTTTTAAGACAGATTATAAAATGAAGTAGAAAATGCATTGAAAATGTGTAAGCCGCCATCGCCATCTCTTCTATTTAATTACCTCACTTTCAACAAGTCAAATGCATGTAGAAAAATGAAGAGACCATGTGTTGAATGTTGTTGGGCTTAGGGCATCTCCAACGGCGACCCGTAAATTTCCTTCCGCATCTGTCCGCGGACAGGGGGACCAGTCGGCAGACATGGATGCGGGAGCTGGCCGTCCAACGCTGCCCGCATACATTTCAATCCGCATTTGAACTAACCAGACGAAATTCATGCAAACCGGCTGATATTCATCAAAGTTCGGATAGAAAATAGCACAAATCATTCATACATAGCATGCAAATTGAGTCTAGTACCGAAAGTATCTTTCTGCTCCCGAGCTCAAATGAGCTTGGTGAACAGTAAAATCAAAAGAAAATTCTAAAAAATCTAATTTTTTTTTGGGAGAAACATTGACAAAAGTTCTAAGTGCTTACAAAAATTCGTCATGGAATCACATTCCTCTAATGCGTGGCAAAAAAAACAAATTCAGTGCTCCAAAATGCTTTTGAAAATAGCATTTTCAGAGTACCAATTTTGTTTTTTTTACCACGCCTTCTAGGAATGTGATTTCATGACGAATTTTTGCAAGCACTTAAAACTTTTGTCAATGTTTCTCACAAAAAAAATTGGAATTTTTTGAGTTTTTTTCGATTTTGTTTCGATTTTACTGTTCACCCAAGCTCATTTGAGCTCGGGTGCAGAAACTCCGCGTCCGTCTAGTACAACCATGTCTCAAATTCAACTAGATGTCCAACAAGTTTCTCATCAACGGTTCATGCAGTCCCACACATACTCCCCCTTCAGATTCATCCAACAACGTGTGTAGTTAAATGGTCGTCCCTCTGTCCAGTGGTACATCACAACAGTGTGTGCGGGTTACATAAAAATGTGTACACAAACATTGAGTGAATAAATGATTTAAACAAGTTGAGCAAGAAGAAGCAAAACCTACGATCTCCCCCTCTGCAGCGTGCAATGACCAACTTGCCTCCAGCTGATGAACCACTTGACAAACCTTGGTGACGCTGGTCTGAATAACGTACTAGTAATATGATAACGATCTCACATTGCGTTTTGTTGAATGATGTACATGTCATAGGGCGCAATGTGTTTTCGTGCGTGAAACGATTCATGCACTTTCTGCCAGAAGGTCCTCCCTCTGCTCCTGCCTACGAAATCCGCGGATACGGCCAAGCACGCATCGCACAACAACTCATCCTCCATGGTCGAGTAGCTCGCTATCCTTGGTACTCTAGAAAATGACAAAGCGTTTGAAAATAAGCTCAATGGTATTTGACCGAACACCTTTCGAGCGTGGTGTCGTTCATGGAGGTCATCGATGGGGGAGGGGGGGCGGAGTGTACCTAGGTACAAATAGCTCCAGGGTGGACAGCCCCATCGTAAAGGCGAGCGGCCGCGTCGGTGCTGCTTGCGGACGCCGGCAATGCCTCTGTGGCGGCCGGAGACGTACAACGGCGGCAGCAGAAGTGGAGGGTATGGATACAAAGCAAGTGGGAGAAGGGATGTAGTGGAAGGAAATGGACCGGGAGAGGGGATTGGGTCAGCCGGGGATGTCGGAGTTCTACGTGGCTGCTGTCCGGACTCCCACAACCCCCCTGACTCCGATTTTCCAGGAGAAAATGCGTCTGCTCTCCCGCGTTGGATGGGTTTCGCGGTCCGGACGTATGCAAGCGTTTTGAGGGGCCGGCGTTAGAGATGCTCTTAATTCTCATGTGAGGAGAGATAAACAATATTTTTACTACTTTAAAATACATTTGAAAGCTAGATTTTGTGGATTGAAGAGGTAAATACATCGAGGGTCTTAGAATTTGCATGCGACGATTAGTTTGGTACATAAACTTGTAAAATACGTGATTGTGGTCATCGAATTTGCGTGAACGTGCAAATACGGTCACATATCCCGTACGCAGGTGTATCTGATGCTTGCTTGGCATGCCAACATGGAAACGGCCCACTGTCAGCAACAGATGGCACTCGGCACGGCGTGTTTTTGCACAAAACCCCCTTGTCGGAAAAAGCACCTCGTTTACAGAATAAAAAAGGCACTCTGTATGTGGGTCCCATTTGTCAGCATGTGGTGGCCCGTTAGATCCACCTGGGAGCCATTTTTCTTTCTCATTTCTCAGCCCAACCACATGCTGACTCAGTAGTTGTTCTTGTAATTTCAGTATCGGAAAATTGCAAGGTTTGACAAAACTGTTGGATGAAAATATATGCATAGTCTCTTCTTTTTCTAGATGCTTATGTTTGCAATTGTCAAAAGTGGATTCGTGCATCAATGTTTTTAAAGGGGAATAGATACAGTATGTTTTAGTGGAACTTATGCAACATGCTGGATGTTTAACAGACAAAAGTTGAAGCAACGGATGCGTTTCAGCCTAGAATTTAAAACTGTGAGGAACCCATGTAGTACATATGCGCATAGAACTCACAGCTCATTCAGGTCAGCTTTACTTGATCATGTAGCACAGCGGCTTCCTTGTGATAGAAGATACTCAGAAATTACTCCGCGCGGCAAACTTGCATTTTCTTGCCCCTTGGCAAGCTTGCATTTTTTTTCTTCCAAACTCTGCATAGCTCGACAGAACCTACCAACTAGCCTGACATGTTCGTCCAGTTTCACAAGTTTCTTAGGCAGAAATTCTACTTCACTAGTTTCACCAGCAACACTAGAAGAAGAATGATGAAAAGAAAATACACTAAAACCTGAAGCTTCGCATTTTGGGCAGCCAGCTTCTCGATACGCCCATGTCCCGGTATTGCTGATGATGAGCACATTTATCACCCAAATTTCCTCGCCATGTCCAACCACATGAAGAAACGCCAGTCTTTGACCTTTCCAATAACGTGTGCAAATACATGAAGAAACGCCAGTTTTTCACCTCCCCAAAAGTACGAAGTTCAGCAATTTGTATGAACCAAACAACATGAAAGCCATATGACAATACTACTTGACTCTGAACATTAAAGAACAGAGAAATAACCTTCTTGTCCTTCACATTGGTTGGGCATTTCCCAAAAACATTTGCTGGGTTCAGAGATGTCCAAGACTGAGAGCAACCTTTCACATCCACATTCTAGACATTTAGTCGGAGGTTCCACACTGGTAAGCTATCTCAAACGAAAAAAAGAAGACAATATCAGTAGTAGCATAACACACCAGAAAAAATCGGTTTTCCTTAATAAACGCCATTACTTTGGTTTTTTGTATCCATAGTTCCACACTGGGTAGAACGAGTTTGTTTTCCAGTCTAAACGTCAAGTGGAGTGAGAGAATGACCGGTAAAAGAGATGCCTATGCAAATAAGCATGTTTAAAAGAGATACTTATGCCAATAAGCAACATGCCTAAATACTGAACCAACTAAATTGGTATTTGTCTATTTGCAGGCAACATCCCATTGTAATCGAATGATCAACTCACACTCAGTTCATTCACTTTAATGGAAATAGTATGCCCAAAGAGATGGCAAGTATCTATATATTACCGTGGCTGCATGGTGAAGATGGAGCTGCATAAGTGTGTTTGACATCACATTGATATGCATCTATTCCAGCTAGGAAGCAACTTTACGACCTATGTTGTTTATTTTGAGACATTGGAGTCCACCAAATCCAGTCAAGTCTTATTCTGCAAGCGATGTTCGGTTGTAGTCCAGGTTCAGTTTCTTCATTAGTCGTGACCACATTCCGTGCCACTAGATATGTTTACAGTGTTGTGCCATAGAGTATTGTGTGCTCCGTTAACTTCTCTAGAGATCAGGTGTTTAACAACCTTCAGCTGCAAGTTAAGGAAGAAGCTCTCTGGTCGATCATTCTATCTGATCTGAAATTGTGGGTGATGGCAGGAGGAAAGGGATGCACCAAATTATGTGAGTGGTATTTCTTTGTGCACTAGTTTGGAGTGGAGATGTGCGTGTATGTTTGTTCTATATATCGCCCTAGATTGGGTGAATTCTTTGTAATCTTTAACTCTTGCCTTCTATAAAACTATGATACACATTTTGCGCACTCTCGAAAATGGAGAAGAAGTTCTCTAGGAATCTTGGGATGTTCATCCGTGTTACCGTCGGAGCTGAAAAGTTCGAAATGGGTGTACTATAGAAAAGTTTGTAAGTATTAAGGGAATAATCTTTGCTAGCACACAAGCGAGTGCACTTTACACTATTATGGCCTTGCAATTATAATTATGTCTGTCCTTTTCTGTTTGCCATTTGGTGGATACATCCAGTGTTTCCTTCAGGGAAAGGCCCCTGACTAAGGTCCTGTTCTTCTCAAGGAGCAAAGAGGCTTCCACCATCAAGCAGATGAATCACTGACTTGAGCAGTCGCTAATAGTATACCCCACATCTCCCGAAAAAGTGGATCGACCTCCTCTGCCGCTCCCGCGGGCGACAGGGGAGGCCTCCCGCCGCCGCCGGTCTCCGTCCCCCCTCTTCCTCCAGTCCCCTCGCCGCCGCCCAGGCGCACCGGCCGGCGAAGCCTGCCTGGCGTGGGCGGTGGCGGGATGCCTCTCCCCTTCGTCGTTTGGCTGGCACGGGACGGCCAGATCGATGGAAGGCGCTGGGCTAGCGTGGGGCACGGCGGCGTGGCAGCGGGCGCTCCTGGCGGCGGCGTGCGGTCGGCGCGACGACGCTATGGTGGCGTTCTCGCGGCGCGGTTTGCGGCTGCGCCGCCATTGATGGGGCTCGTTGGTTTCGCTCTGGCGGCCAGCGAGGGCTGGATCCCGGGGCGGCGGCCCCGGACGGCGGAGGTTGTGTCGGTGGCTGTGGTCTCGCGATGGGCGATGCAGCGGCCGCGGCGGTGGACGATCCGTGCACAAGACGCCTGATGGAGGCCATTGGAACAAATCTAGGTGAAGACCTGCTCGTGGCTGCTGCCGAGGCCGGCGATGGCAGCACTTTTCGGTGTCGTTCCCTTGTTGAAGGCATCGCTGTTGAGAAGTTCCAGGCCACTATCTGCTACCTCCGGGGGAAACCCTAGATCAGTAGATCGGATGACGGTGGCATTATTGTGTCGTTTTCCTCTTGTGGCGTCATTCTTGGAGGTGTACACGGGCTCGAGGGACCAGTGGACGGAATAATTGGTGGAGCGGTGCTTCATCCTGCACATTAATGGTGGCGTTTCTCGGCGGCGTGGCGCGGTGGAGACTCAGCGCCCGATGTGTGGTGAGGGACTCGCGCAGGAGGGTGCCGTTATCAGGCGCCGTGGTGGCGTCGATGGCAGAGAGTCCGGGCAAGGTGGTGCAGCAGTACACACTGAAGATGGATTGGTGGCAGGTGGCTGCGGCGGCCTCATACCCGGCAGGCGTCCTGGTTGAGGAGTGCGCCGGACTGGTAGGTGCCCCATACCCGGCAGGCGTCCTGGTTGGGACCTCAGGTCTTAGATGTTTAGGTTTGGCTGCGATGTCTGTTTGGTATTAGGCCCAGACTATCAGCGCCCCTTCATCAATTGCATAGGAGTAGCGACAGTTGTTGCATAGACGGTGACTTTAGTCTTACTGTTGTATCACTTTGTAAGGTCTTATGAGAATAATTAATAAAGTGGCCATATGCATCGCCCAGATGCAGAGGCCGGGGGTCCTCCTCCTTTTCTAAAAAAAAAAAAAATAGTATAGCTGACTATATACCAAGGGGCAAGGAGCACACTTAGCATTAACAAATTTACTGCTATCTAATCAGGCACTGCCGCTGTCTTGCTGATCAGTTTGACTCGTCGGTCAGTAGAGCAGATCAGGCAGGAAAGGGACAGGTGCCATAGAGAAAAGTCAGGTTAAACTTTTAACTAATTCCCATCACTGAAAATAACAGGTCTCTCAGCTGTCTTGCTAATGGAATTTAGAGCAACATGCCTCTGAGAGTCAGAGAGTCAGAGACACTACTGTATTGAGTTGTCCTGAAAAGGAAAAGAAAAGAAAAAACAGCGGAGTTATAGGCTTATAGCTGCAGAAGCGGAAGTTTTGGCTCATTCGATTTCCAAAATACTACGTAGATGGGCTTCGTAAGGAACAATCTTATTGGTTGGCAGAAATAAAATCATGACCTGAACCTTATTGCAATGTGTAATTTTTTTGTGCGTGTCACAATCGTTTTCTCTCGCGAGGAGTGTGCTAGACTCATTGCGTCGACTTTGTGACATGCGGCTGTGCAAGGAGGACTTGTTGCCTCCTTTGAGCATTGTTTCATCAGCACATTCGCGCCACATGGCCACTAGAAGGACTAGATTACTACACTCCGGACATGACTCCAGCAGCTAGATCTGTTTTATTGAGAAGAAACCTCTTTACTCCAGACCGTGCTGAAGCTGATGCGTGAACTCTGAACGTAGGCAGTTGGCAACATGGAAGGAAAGATATTTGCTTTGGACAAATATGGGCGGCTGATCTGAAATTCCGAATGGTTTTAAGTTTTTCAGCAATGATAACTAATTTCCATCTTCTGTGCAGTGCTCTGAGGTTATAGATTCTGAGAACATATTATATTATGTACGGTTGCTGCCTATACTGGTTTTCTATTTTCTTTTCTTTTCCTTTTTGATGAGAACGCTTTTCGTATGGAGGTGGAACCGCGGTGCTAGCAGAGGGCAGAGGCCAGCGAATAGCTATGGAGGTGGTCACTGTTGGGTCCTAGCCCTAGCTCTCTCTCTCTCTCTCTCTCACGTAGCTCTCTCTCTGTCTCTCTGCACTCTCGCTCGAACGGGAGGAGGAAGAAGGAGAACAAGGTGACACTGACAGTGGACACGGTGAGTTCCGGCGACAAAGGCCCGCTGCACATACAGCTTTCCTCGAGCTCAAACTCGACAACCCACACTACACACACGAGCAGTACATCATGACTTATAACCTCTCAGCGACGCAGCCCCACGAAACCAACTCCATCGAGCTCTACGCGCACGTACGCGTTCTCCTGCCGAGTCGTCCGCCCTCGTGCATGGAGCCACGAACTTCACCACGGGACTCGGTCTCCACGCGTCGCTCCTCCGCTGCATTCGCCACGCTCCGCACTTCCCGGCCAGCGCACCCGTCGCGCTCCAATGCGAACAACACGGCCGTTTCCAGTGCGGCGACGCGGTCACCTCCCCGGCTATCTCGCTAACAGACGCACACACTCACGCACGCACGCACACAGCCTGTACACTAGTCGGACTATGCCCATACACTAGTCGCAAACAGGCCACACACAAGTCGGATTATGCCTGTACAATGGTCAGACCATGCCCAGACACAGGCTTGACGTGGTACCAGAATAACGGCCGCTGCCGACGGCCCCTGTCGGCATAGATGGTGGTATGCCGACGGCCGGGGAAAGGCCGTAGGCGTACAAAAGCCGTCGGCAAACCTCCATCTATGCCGACGGTGGCCGTCGACGTAGAATAGCCGTCGGCATATCTTCTACTATGCCGACGGGGGCCATCGGCATAGAGCCGCCGTAGGCACGGGTGGGCCCGCCGACCTGGGACCAGACGGAGGGTTGACGCCGTCACCACTATGCCGACGGCCCTGACGGAGGCCGTAGGCATAGCTTTGTACATTTTTTTATTCAGCAAAAACCACATGGGCTCTCTATGTCGACGGCACGGCATATATATTATATGTTTTTTATTTCTCATTTTACATTTTTTAAACTTTAGATTTGATTAATTTAAATCTAATTTATATAAACTTAAACATACACAAATTATGTATGGATTTGGGGCAGAATTTTCCATAGATTATGAATATTCGGTTTATTTTTACTTTTGAGTATGTTAAAATGTAACCTCATGTAATTTTGCATATAGGTCCTTATACTTAGTAAAAATCACAAGTAATTGATACTTCCATAGATTTGGACAACTTTTAAATGATTTTTTTTATCATAATCTCGCACCAGGCCCCCATGCATGTGTGAAAGTATTGGGGCATGCATAGACGCCCTTCTTGGGGCTGCGGCGTGTGCCCCCCTCCACGGACGGCAGGCGCCGCCGTCACTTGGATGAGGGGAAACATGCGGGTCGGGTCGAGCCGAAGGGAATCTAGTGGTGGATTAAGTCCAGACCATGTTCGGAGATGTTCCTATGGGCTGACCTATCGCAACCAGGTGGAAGAGTCCACTGGTCAAAGCCCATCCGGCGATAGTCAAAGGGCTAGATCTCCTGGTCAACGGGCCTAGGGTTTAGTCCGGTCGGGTGGCCTTCGGGTAGTAGCTATGCCACCGTAACATCGCACGGGTCCAAATGCTTGTCTGAAAGTGATGTGGCATGCGTAGACGCCCGTCTTGGGGCTCCGGGGTGCAGCCCCCCTCCACGGACGGCACTGTCGCTGTTACTTCGAGGGGGGAGTCGTGCGCGTCGGGTAGAACCGGAGGGAGTCTAGTGGTTGGTTGGGTCCAGACCGTGTTCGGGGATGTTCCTATGGGCTGACCTATCGCAACCAGGTGGAAGAGTCCACTGGTCAAAGCCCATCCGGCGATAGTCAAAGGGCTAGATCTCTTGGTCAACGAGGCTAGGGTTTAGTCCGGTCGGGTGGCCTTCGGGTAGTAGCTATGCCGCTAAACACCGCACCGGGTCCTCTTGCATGTGTGAAAGTGATGTGCCATGCGTAGACGCCCGTCTTGGGGCTCCGAGGTGTGGCCCCCCTCCACGGACGGCACTGCCGCCATCACTTGGAGGGGGGAATCATGCACGTCGGGTAGAGCCGGAGGGAATCTAGTGGTTGGTTGGGTCCAGAACATGTTTGGGGATGTTCCTATGGGCTAACCTATCCCAACCAGGTGGAAGAGTCCACTGGTCAAAGCCCATCCGAAGAAAGTCAAAGGGCTAGATCTCCTAGTCAACGAGGCTTCGTTGTTGGCTTCCGGGTGTAGCTATGCCACCGAAACACCGCACCGGGTCCAAATGCATGTCTGAAAGTGATATGGCATCCGTAGACGCCCCTCTTGGGGTTCCGGGGTGTGGCCCCGGCCCCTCCACGGACGGCACTGCCGCCGTCACTTGGAGGGGGGAATCGTGCGTGTCGGGTCGAGCCGGAGGGAATCTAGTGGTGGGTTGGGTTCAGACCGTGTTCGGGGATGTTCCTATGGGCTGACCTATCGCAACTAGGTGAAAGAGTCCACTAGTCAAAGCCCGTCCGGTGATAGTCAATGGGCTAGATCTCGTGGTCAACAGGGATTCGAGGTGGCCTTTGGGGTGTAGCTATGCCACCGAAACATCACACAAGTCCTGATGCGTGTGTGAAAGTGTTGTGACATGCATAGACGCCCTTCTTGATCCAATGATGCTGCACTACTTGATCCAATGATGCAATAGTCCTAGCACTACTAGGCTGCCTGAGGACAATCCCTACTTCAAACCCTACCTCTGGGTTAGTTGATTAGCAGTGGGTTAGTTGGATTTCATCTGAAAACTAACCCAAGCTTAATTGAGTGATCCCCTAATCATGGAGTTAGTGCTAATTTGAGTTGATCTTTGGGTTTGGCTTTGATCTATGCTTTGCTGGCTCTACTTCTGTCTTGGGTTATTCCTTACTGCCAATTGAACCTGTTCCTTTTTGGCCTTGCTGGTTACTGTTCCATTGGCTCCATTTACGCAGTGTTGACTCTCTTCTATTGTTTCTTTGATCAACTTAATCTGATTGGGGTTTGCCTATGTTTCCAAACTCCTAAGTGCTAGCTCTTACAGCAAAGGCATTTCCCTAAGGGGAATGCTACATTTTAACCTTAATCAAGTTTTTCCTATTTCTTGTTTCTTTTTTTGCAGGTTGATGAACTGGAAGAAAGAAGCAGAAGATGAAGAACCAGATAGTTTAGTATAGGTTTAGTTTAGGACTTTTCCTTTCTTCTTTTATTTCTTATTCCTCCAAGTGTAATTCCTGAATGCTTGTAATTGACATTTATATTAATAAAGTCTATTGTTTATTATTCAGACCAAATAATTGAAATGTTCCATTTATTATTATTTATTCATGAATATAGGTTTGCATCTATGCCTACGGTTAGGCCGTCGGCATAGTGCCTCTGTGATACCAACGGCTGACACGTGGCAGCACCTGGGAAGCCCTGGCGCGCAGATACGCCGACGGTTAGGCCGTCGGCATAGTTTTTGGCCTATGCCGACGGCCTAACCATCGGCATAGTTTTTGGCCTATGCCGACGGCCTAACCGTCGGCGTATCTGACACGTGGCAGCACTTGGGCAGTCGTGGCACGGAGCTACGCCGACGGCTGGGCTGTCGGCATAGGCCCAAAACTATGCCGACGGCTGCCCAGGTGCTGCCACGTGTCAGCTGATGATTGGCACAGTTTTAACGGCGGCGCCGTCGACGGCCGTCAGGTGGAGAATGTTGCCGACGATGGTATGGACACCGTCGGCTTAGCTACCTATGCCGACGATTTTTGTATGCCGACGGCCGCCCTGGGATATGCCGACGTACGAGTTGCCGACGGGGCTATGCCGAAGGTTTTTTGGCCTATGCCGACGCCGGTCACCACGGCGGGGACATGGCTTATTGCGCCAACAGTCACACAGCGAAGGAGTTCAACTAAGTGAAAATACGAATAAGAAGTTCATGTGCGATTTGGCAGTATCATGTGTGGCGCTATATATGTTTCATCAGTACCTGTTAAAAGCTGAAGTCGCAAGGGGGGGGGGGGGGGGGGGTATTGGATGGTGAGCTCCCTATCAAATGCATCATTGCCCATTGGTAGGGTGGACCATTTGCTGAAGGTCGCCGTATTCCAAGGACGATCGACATGCTTGTGACGCAGTGGGCGTTACACCCATGAAGATTTGCTTTTGGTTGGATGCATGTGCTGGCTCTGCTTAATTTACACTCTGCAGTAGTTTTACCCTTTGAACATTCTGCCAGCTCTTGTAAGGTTTTTACTGT
This sequence comes from Thinopyrum elongatum, assembly GCA_011799875.1. NCBI lineage: Eukaryota > Viridiplantae > Streptophyta > Magnoliopsida > Poales > Poaceae > Thinopyrum > Thinopyrum elongatum. The sequence continues at coordinate 59,746,715 of CM022297.1, forward strand.
ATTACGTTAGACTGACATTTGGTGCCCTTGTTGATAAATGAAGCGAAATTTTGATTTTGGAAAATTAGCCTAGCTAACTTTTTACTGTACTACGCTATGTTAGACTGACATTTGGTGCCGGTAGGAGTGTTTGGATGGTAGTTTCTGTGATTAAACGATTTTTGTTGTTTGAGAGTATGTAAACTGTCAGTTTATTGTTTGTTTTGCCAGTGTGTTTATCTTTGCCCAAAGCCGTCTGGGAGAAGCACGTGGCGGCGGCAAGGAAGCCAAAGGGAGATTAGATCATAGAACACATATCTGCATAGCTCAACAAAACCAACCAGTACAACCTGTTTGTCCCGTTTGTACAGGAAGGTGAACATGAATTTGAACATCATCAAGTGTAGTGAAACTCTTACGTGGGTAAGAGTGACCGGTAAGAAAGTTTAGTACTTTAGTCCAACTTCTCTGGAATGCAATACGCATGCCAATAAGCAACATGGTGAAATGCTGAATTACTAACATTTGCATTAGGAGGCAACATCCCATTATAATCGAATGATCAACTCACACTCAATGCATGTGTGCTCTCTAAATGAAAATAGTGTGCCCAACAGAGAATTGCAGCAATCTATATATACACCGTGACTAAATGGCAGGAGACGGAGCAGCATAGGGTGCGTGCAATTATTATGATATATGCATCTGCTGTTGGGAATCATTTTCTTAAAAGAATAGGATAAACAACAGTTTACCCAAAAAGGCTTCCGCCCCGCTTTATATATAAAGCAATGATCAACGATCAACCACAAACCACCGCATACAACACACACCCACACACACTAGAGGCAGGATACAGAGGTGCTGGAGAACAGCTACAAACTCCAAGCAGAACCTAGCACACTATAGGTTGGAAGAAAAATCATCACTAGATTCCGAAGAAGCCCTCAAACGTGACACCACGAAGAGGAGCAGCCAAACATCGATGGATCGGGGCCTCCAAAGCGGCGTCTTCAGGAAGATCACGATGTCGTAGTAGAAAACAGGGCTTTGGTCCAAGCCAGCCCAGCCCATTAGTCCCGGTTCAGTCAGGAACCGTGACACATGGGGGCATACGTCCCGGTTCGTGCGCCCAGGGGGCCGGCCGGGGCTCGTGGGGCATTGGTCCCGGTTCGTCTGGACCCTTTGGTCCCGGTTCCAGACACGAACCGGGACCAATGAGCCTCGCTCCTGGCCCACATCCATTGGTCCCGGTTCGTGGCTGGAACCGGGACCAAAGGGTGGCCTTTAGTCCCGGTTCCAACTACGAACCGGGACCAATGTTGTGCCTATATATACCCCTCGCCCGCGAGCAGAGCACTCCACTACTCTGTTTTTTCTGGCCGGCGAGGGGAGGTGTTTGTGGTGCTCTAGCTCACCTCCTATGCACATGAGGCGTTCGATGAAATGCCCGAGCAACACTACTTAAGCTTTCTCCTCTCCAAACTCGACCTTCAAGCTCCATTTTCCTCAAGATTTGTCTAGGTTTAGCGGTCCGTCACGTCCCGTCCCCGTCTTCACCGCCGTCGATCGCCCGCGCCGATCTCGTCGCCGGCATAACCGTGGTGAGCCTCTTGTTCTTATCTTCTTTCTAAAAGAAAAAAAATTCTTACTTGTATGATTTACATAGATACTTGTATAATTTTCTTACTTTTATTATTGTTTGTTATTATATAGTGCGATGGTTTTGGTATCTGCGCCCGTCGGCCCTCGTCCTGTCTATGATTCGGATGTGGTATATATTATATTTTATAACTATTTGGTTCATTTGTTGTTTATGACAATTATGCCGACCAACGTGACATAGATTTTTTTTATCTAGGAGGTATGTGAACCGGAAATTCCAACCGACCCTATTGTCGAGAGGTTAAATTTAGTTGAAGAAGAAAACAATTACTTGAAGGAAAAATTGAAAAAAATTGAGGAGGAGAAGATGATATTGGAGTTGCATGTTGCGGATGTCGTCGATGATCACAAGATCAAGATGGATGCAATGCGCTTCAAGATTAGAAAGTATAGAAAATATGCCATTCATACCGAGGCTTGGTATCATTATGCCGTTGGATCAATTGTTACCTTGGTTGCGATTATGATCGCATTTGTTGTTGCATTGAAATGTTTTACATAGTTTCAATAATGTATGGTTTAATTAGATGCTCTGAAGAGCTATATGTTGTTCAATGAGAACTATGTATGTACTTTGGTTTTAATGTGATGATGAACTTCTATTAATTTGGTCACTTATTTGTTCATGATGTTTTGTAATGGTTTTTGACACACTTAATTATATATAATGCACGCAGATGAACCGGCAATGGATGTACGGTGACAGACGCACCTCCGAGTATATTAAGGGCGTGCATAATTTTCTCGAAGTGGCTGAGGCAAACAAGCAGAATGGTTTTATGTGTTGTCCATGCCCTATATGTGGGAATACGAAGTCTTACTCTGATCGGAAAATCCTTCACACCCACCTGCTTTATAAGGGTTTCATGCCACACTATAATGTTTGGACCAGGCACGGAGAAATAGGGGTTATGATGGAAGACAGCGAAGAAGAAGAGGACGATGACAACTATGTGCCCCCTGAATACGATCATGCTGCAACGGGGGAAGCTGAAGATCAAGAGGAACCAGACGATGTGCCCGATGATGATCTCCACCGGGTCATTGTTGATGCAAGGAGACAGTGCGAAAGTGAAAAGGAGAAGCTGAAATTCGATCGCATGTTAGAGGATCACCAAAAAGGGTTATACCCCAATTGCGAAGATGGCAACACAAAGCTCGGTACCGTACTGGAATTGCTGCAGTGGAAGGCAGAGAATGCTGTGCCTGACAAAGGATTTGAGAAGCTACTGAAAATATTGAAGAAGAAGCTTCCAAAGGATAACGAATTGCCCGACAGTACGTACGCAGCAAAGAAGGTCGTATGCCCTCTAGGATTGGAGGTGCAGAAGATACATGCATGCCCTAATGACTGCATCCTGTACCACGGTGCGTACGAGGATTTGAACGCATGCCCGGTATGCGGTGCATTGCGGTATAAGATCAGAAGAGATGACCCTGGTGATGTTGACGGCGAGCCCCCCAGGAAGAGGGTTCCTGCCAAGGTGATGTGGTATGCTCCTATAATACCACGGTTGAAATGTCTGTTCAGAAACAAAGAGCATGCCAAGTTGATGCGATGGCACAGAGAGGAACGTAAGAAAGACGGGAAGTTGAGAGCACCCGCTGACGGGTCGCAGTGGAGAAAAATCGAGAGAAAGTACCGGACTGAGTTTGCAGGTGACCTAAGGAACGTATGGTTTGGTTTAAGCGCGGATGGCATTAATCCTTTTGGGGAGCAGAGCAGCAATCACAGCACCTGGCCCGTGACTCTATGTATCTATAACCTTCCTCCTTAGCTGTGCATGAAGCGGAAGTTCATTATGATGCCAGTACTCATCCAAGGCCCTAAGCAACCCGGCAATGACATTGATGTGTACCTAAGGCCATTAGTTGAAGAACTTTTACAACTGTGGAATGGAAACGGTGTACGTGTGTGGGATGAGCACAGACAGGAGGAATTTGACCTGCATGCGTTGCTGTTTGTAACCATCAATGATTGGCCTGCTCTCAGTAACCTTTTAGGACAGACAAATAAGGGATACCACGCATGCACGCACTATTTAGCTGACACCGAAAGTATATACCTGGACAAATGCAGGAAGAATGTGTACCTGGGGCATCGTCGATTTCTTCCGACCAACCATCAATGTCGAAAGAAAGGCAAGCATTTCAAAGGCGAGGCAGATCACCGGAAGAAGCCCGCCATGCGTACCGGTGATCACGTACTTGCTATGGTCAATGATTTACATGTAATCTTTGGAAAGGGTCCCGGCAGACTATCTGTTCCGAATGACGCTGAGGGACGCGCTCCCATGTGGAAGAAGAAATCTATTTTTTGGGACCTACCCTACTGGAAAGACCTAGAGGTCCGCTCTTCAATCGACGTGATGCACGTGACAAAGAACCTTTGCGTGAACCTGCTAGGCTTCTTGGGCGTGTATGGAAAGACAAAAGATACACCGGAAGCACGGGAGGACCTGAAACGTTGGCACAAAAAAGACGGCATGCCTCCAAAGCAGTATGAAGGTTCTGCCAGCTACGCTCTTACCAAAGAAGAGAAGGAAATCTTCTTTGAATGCCTGCTCAGTATGAAGGTCCCGTCTGGCTTCTCGTCAAATATAAAGGGAATAATAAATATGGCAGAGAAAAAGTTTCAGAACCTAAAGTCTCATGACTGCCACGTGATTATGACGCAACTGCTTCCGGTTGCATTGAGGGGGCTTCTACCGGAAAACGTTCGATTAGCCATTGTGAAGCTATGTGCATTCCTCAATGCAATCTCTCAGAAGGTGATCGATCCAGAAATCATACCAAGGCTAAGGAGTGATGTGGCGCAATGTCTTGTCAGTTTCGAGCTGGTGTTCCCACCATCCTTCTTCAATATCATGACGCACGTCCTAGTTCATCTAGTCGACGAGATTGTCGTTCTGGGCCCCGTATTTCTACACAATATGTTTCCCTTTGAGAGGTCCATGGGAGTCCTAAAGAAATATGTCCGTAACCGCGCTAGGCCAGAAGGAAGCATCTCCATGGGCCATCAAACAGAGGATGTCATTGGGTTTTGTGTTGACTTCATTCCTGACCTTAAGAAGATTGGTCTCCCTCAATCGCGGTATGAGGGGAGACTGACTGGAAAAGGCACGCTAGGAGGGGACTCAATAATATGCAGGGACGGGCATTCTTGGTCTCAAGCACACTACACAGTTCTACATAACTCTACCTTGGTGACCCCGTATGTCGATGAACACAAGAACATTCTGCGCTCCAAACACCCGGAGCAGTGTGACGACTGGATTACATGTGAACACATCAGGACTTTCGGCAGTTGGTTGGAAACACATCTCAGAGGTGACAACACTATTTCTGATGAGCTGTACTCGTTGTCCAGGGGACCATCTTCGACTGTATTGACTTACAAAGGATACGAGATAAATGGGAATACATTTTACACGATCGCCCAAGATCAAAAGAGCACTAACCAAAACAGTGGTGTCCGCTTTGATGCAGCAACCAAGAGGGGAAAGGACACATATTATGGTTACATAGTGGACATATGGGAACTTGACTACGGACATGATTTTAAGGTCCCTTTGTTTAAGTGCAAATGGGTCAATCTGTCAGGAGGCGGGGTACAGGTAGAGCCACATTACGGAATGACAACAGTGGATCTGAACAATCTTGGGTACACAGACGAACCATTCGTCCTAGCCAATGATGTGGCGCAGGTTTTCTATGTGAAGGACATGTCTACCAAACCGAGAAAAAGAAAAGATAAGGAAGCGAATACATCATACGATGAGCCAAAGCGCCACATAGTTCTTTCAGGGAAAAGAGACATCGTGGGAGTGGAGGGTAAGACAGACATGTCTGAAGATTATGAAAAGTTTCGTGAAATTCCTCCCTTCAAAGTCAAGGCTGACCCAAGCACGCTGTTAAGCGATGAAGAATATCCATGGTTACGGCGCAATAAGCAAAGGACACAAGCGAAGAAAAAGTGAAGACAGATGAAGTCAGAAAGGGTTGAAAATTGATGATGTGGCTTTGAATGGTTCATTTTGAGCACACAAAAAATCTGGAGTTCAAATTAGTTCAAAAAAATGAAATCCCTTTGTAACAGGTGAGTTTTTGTCCGAAACCCTGATACTTCGAAAGAGATTGTCCATTTTGTACACGAAGTGCATCCAGTTTTTGCCGTAACCCTCTCAACTTTTTAGCACATGCTATGTGGGTGAAATGATGATATCATGCCAATTTTCAACCTCTTCAGAGTTCATTTGAAGTGCTTTTCAATTTCAGGGTCATTTAGCTCAAAAAAATCAGTAAATGCATGAAAAATAACAGATGAACTCAGAAAGGGTTGAAAATTGATGATGTTGCTTTAAATGGTTCATTTTGAGCACACAAAAAGTGTGGAGTTCAAATAAGTTCAAAAAATGAAATCCCTTTGTAACAGATGAGTTTTCCGTCCGAAACCCTGAATACTTCAAAAGAGATTGTCCATTTTGTACAGAAGTGCATTCCAGTTTTTACCGTAACCCTCTCAACTTTTTAGCACATGCTATGTGGGTGAAATGATGATATCATGCTCATTTTCAACCTCTCAAGTTCATTTGAAGTGCTTTTCAATTTCAGGGTCATTTAGCTCAAAAAAATCAGTAAATGCATGAAAAATACAGATGAAGTCAAAAGGTTGAAAATTGATGATGTTGCTTTGAATGGTTCATTTTGAGCACACAAAAGTCTGGAGTTCAATAAGTTCAAAAAAATAAAATCCCTTTGTAACAGATGAGTTTTCGTCCGAAACCCTGATACTTCGAAAAGATTGTCCATTTGTACACGAAGTGCATCCAGTTTTTGCCGTAACCCTCTCAACTTTTTAGCACATGCATGGTGGGTGAAATGATGATATCATGCTCATTTTCAACTCTTCATGTCATTTGAAGTGCTTTTCAATTTCAGGGTCATTTAGCTCAAAAAAATCAGTAAATGCATGAAAAATAACAGATGAAGTCAGAAAGGGTTGAAAATTGATGATGTTGCTTTGAATGGTTCATTTTGACACACAAAAAGTCTGGAGTTCAAATAAGTTCAAAAAAACATAACCCTTTGTAACAGATGATTTTCGTCCAAACCCTGATACTTCGAAAGAATTGTCCATTTTGTACACGAAGTGCATCCAGTTTTTGCCGTAACCCTCTCAACTTTTTAGCACATGCTATGTGGGTGAAATGATGATATCATGCTCATTTTCAACCTCTTCGAGTTCATTTGAAGTGCTTTTCAATTTCAGGGTCATTTAGCATAAAAAAAATCAGTAAATGCATGAAAAATAACAGATGAAGTCAAAAGGGTTGAAAATTGATGATGTTGCTTTGAATGGTTCATTTTGAGCACACAAAAAGTCTGAGTTCAAATAAGTTCAAAAAAATAAAATCCCTTTGTAACAGATGAGTTTTCGTCCGAAACCTGATACTTCGAAGAGATTGTCCATTTTGTACACGAAGTGCATCCAGTTTTTGCCGTAACCCTCTCAACTTTTTAGCACATGCTATGTGGGTGAAATGATGATATCATGCTCATTTTCAACCCTCTTCAGAGTTCATTTGAAGTGCTTTTCAATTTCAGGGTCATTTAGCTCAAAAAATAAGTAAATGCATGAAAATAACAGATGAAGTCAAAAGGGTTGAAAATTGATGATGTTGCTTTGAATGGTTCATTTGAGCACACAAAAGTCTGGAGTTCAAAAAGTTCAAAAAATAAAATCCTTTGTAACAATGAGTTTCGTCCGAAACCTTGATACTTCGAAAGAGATTGTCCTTTTGTACCCGAAGTGCATCCAGTTTTTGCCGTAACCCTCAACTTTTTAGCACATGCTATGTGGGTAATGATGATATCATGCTCATTTTCAACCTCTTCAGAGTTCATTTGAAGTGCTTTTCAATTTCAGGGTCATTTAGCTCAAAAAAATCATTAAATGCTGAAAAATAACAGATGAAGTCAAAAGGTTGAAATTGATGATGTTGCTTTGAATGGTTCATTTTGAGCACACAAAAAGTCTGGAGTTCAAATAAGTTCAAAAAAATAAAATCCCTTTGTAACAGATGATTTTCGTCCGAAACCCTGATACTTCGAAAGAATTGTCCATTTTGTACACGAAGTGCATCCAGTTTTTGCCTTAACCCTCTCAACTTTTTAGCACATGCTATGTGGTGAAAGATGATATCATGCTCATTTTCAACCTCTTCAGTTCATTTGAAGTGCTTTTCAATTTCAGGGTCATTTAGCTACAAAAAATCAAAATAGTAATGCATGAAAAATAACAGATGAAGTCAGAAAGGGTTGAAAATTGATGATGTTACTTTGAATGGTTCATTTTGAGCACACAAAAGTCTGGAGTTCAAATAGTTCAAAAAAATAAATCCCTTTGTACAGATGAGTTTTCGTCCGAAACCCTGATACTTCGAAAGAGATGTCCATTTTGTACACGAAGTGCATCCAGTTTTTGCCGTAACCCTCTCAACTTTTTCGTCACATGCTATGTGGGTGAAATGATGATATCATGCTCATTTTCAACCTCTTCAGAGTTCATTTGAAGTGCTTTTCAATTTCAGGGTCATTTAGCTCAAAAAAATCAGTAAATGCATGAAAAATAACAGATGAAGTCAAAAAGGGTTGAAAATTGATGATGTTGCTTTGAATGGTTCATTTTGAGCACACAAAAAGTCTGGAGTTCAAATAAGTTCAAAAAAATAAAATCCCTTTGTAACAGATGAGTTTTCGTCCGAAACCGTGATACTTCGAAAGAGATTGTCCATTTTATACACGAAGTGCATCCAGTTTTTGCCGTAACCCTCTCAACTTTTATGAAACTCTAATAGCAAAAATAATAAACTAAAAGAATGAACTAGAAAACTTTGATGAAACTCTAATAGAAAAAGAATGAACTAGAAAACTTTAATGAAACTTTAATAGCTAAAGGAATCAACTAAAAAACTTTTTAAACCTCTTGTATTATTGAAACTAAAATTATATAAAATTTATGCAACTAAAATTATCAAAGTATTTTCTCTTCAAAACATTAAAAGAAAAAGAATTTTCATAAAATAAATAAAAAAAGCAAAAAAGAAAATAAAATAAATAAGTAGAAACAAAATAAAATAAATAAGTAGAAAC